>PVIW01003486.1:0-165924 GCA_004026585.1 Noctilio leporinus | reverse complement strand
GCCTATTCCTTGTATTCATATACTTGGTTCTGTTTTGCTTGTTGTTAGTTTTGCTCATTATTGTCCCGTAATGGGTGAGATCATATGATATTTGTCTTTCACTGACTGGCTTATTTCACTAAGCATAATACTCTCCAGTTCCATCCATGTTGTTGCAAAGGGTACAAGTTCCTTCTTTCTTTCTGCTATATAGAATTCCTTAAAAAACTGAAAATGGAACTGCCTTTTGATCCAGCAATTCCACTACTTGGACTATACCCAAAGAATCCTGAAACACCAATTCATAAGAATCTACGTACACCTATGTTCATAGCAGCACTATTTACAATAGCCAAGTGCTGGAAACAGCCTAAGCGCCCATCAGTGGATGATTGGATCAAAAAACTTTGGTACATTTACACAATGGTATTTTATTCTTTAAGAAGCAGTGTGAATGGGATTGTTTTCTTAATTTCCTTTTATGTTTGTTACTGTCATAGAAAAATGCAACTGATGTTGAACAAGAGAGGTGAAAGTGGGCATCCCTGTCTCTTTTCTGATCTTAAGGGAAACACTTGTATAGTTTTTGCCAATTGAATATGATGCTGGCAATATATGGCAATATATAAGGTTTGTCATATATGGCCTTTATCATGTTTAGGTATGTTCCCTTTGTTCTCACTTTGCTGAGAGTTTTTATCATACATGAGTGCTGACTTTTATAAAATGCTTTTTCTGTATATTGATTTGATCATGTTTTTTTTACCTTTCATTTTGTTTATATGGTGTGTTATACTTTGTAAATATTATACCAACCTTGTATTCACAGAATAAATTACATTGGGTCATAGTGTAAGATCTTTTTGATGTATATTTATATTCAGTTTGCTAATATTTTGTTGAGGATTTTAACATCTATGTTCATTAGGGATATTGGCCTATAATTTTCTTTTTTTCTTTTTTTTCTTCTTTTTTTTATAGTGTCTTCTTTTGGTTTGTTGGACTTGTTAAATGAGCTTGGGAGCATTCCTCTTGAATTTTTAAATTACTTTTAGAAGGAGAGGAGTTAGTTCTATTTGGAATATTTGATAAAATTTACTTGTGAAGCCATTCAGTCCAGGCTTTTGTTTGTTGAAAGTTTTTTGATTACTGCTTCAATTTCACTCTGTGTAATCTGCCTATTCAGATTCTCTGATTGATCCTAATTTAGTTTTGGAAGATAGTATGTTTCTAGAAATTCACTTCAAGTTGTTAAATTCATTGGCATATAGTTCATAATATTTCATTATAATCTTTTGCATTTCTTTGGTGTCCTCCTTTATTTGTTGTTATTCCTCCTTTTTCTTTCTAAATTTAATTATATGGGTACTCTCTTTTTCTTGATGAGTCTGGTTAAAGGTTTGTCAATTTTGTGTATTTCTCCAAAGAACAAGCTCTTGGATTCATTTAACTTTTGTCTCTTTTTTTTTTAGATGATTTCATTTATTTCTTCTCTGATCTTTATTATTTCCTTCCTTCTATTCACTTTGGGCTTTGTTTATTGTGTGTGTGTTTTTCCAACTTTCTTTAAGTATAAAGTTAGATTGAGCTTTTTCATATTTCCTGAGATAGGCCCATAATGCTATGAGTTTCCCTGTCTAGAATTGCTTTCCCCATGTTCCAAGGTTTTTGGTTGTTGTGTTCTCATTTGTATTTGTTTCAAGGTATCTCTTACTTTCTTACCTGATCTCGCTATTGACCCATTCATTGTTTAATAACATCTTCTTTAGCTTTCATGTCTGTGTGTTTTTCAGTGTTGTTACTGATTTCTAGTTTGATAGCATTGTAGTCAAAGTAGATGCTTGATATGATTTCATCTTATTAAATTCATTGAGACTTGTTTTGTGTCCTAACATGTGATCTATCCCCGAAAGTGTTCCAGATGCACTTGAAAATATGTATATTTTGCTGTTTTGGGGTGAAATGCTCTGAAGATATCAATTAAATGCATTTGATCTATTGTATTATTTAAGGCCACTGTTTCCATGTTGATTTTCTGTCTGGTATATCTATCCATTGAAGTCAATGGGGTGTTAAAATCCCCTAGTATGACTATATTTCTCCCTTAATGTCCATCAAGATTTGCATTACATATTTAGGTGCACCTATAATAGATACTTAAATGTTTACTAGGGTTATATCCTCTTGTTGGATTCTTTATTATTTTATAGTGTCCTCTGTAGTTTACTGTAGCCTTGGTTTTAAAGTTTATTTTGTCGGATATAAGTATTGCTACCCAGTTTTCTTTTCTTTTCCTTTTTTTGCATGAAATATATTTTTCTATCCCTTTACTTTTAGTCTGTGTGCTTGTTTCAATTTGAGGTGGATGTCTTAGACATGGCATATATATGGGGTTTGTTTTCTTATCCATTCAGCTACCCTATGTCTTTTGCTTTGTTTCATTTAAGTCATTTACATTTAAAATGATTATTAATAGGTATGTGTTTATTGCCATTTTATTTTTTAACTATTTTCCTTTGTTGTTTTTCTTCCTTTGTGGTCTTCTTAAAGAAGCCCTTTAACATTTGTTATAGTTCTGGTTTGATGTTAACAAACTCCTTTAGCTTCTTCCTGTCTCAGAAGCTCTTTATTCCTCCTTCAATTTTAAATGATAGCCTTGCTGGGTAATGTAATCTTGGTTGTAGTCCTTGCTTTTCATCACCTTGAATATTTCATGCCAATCCCTTCTTGCTTGAAATGTTTCTGTTGAGAAATCAGATGACAGTGTAATTGGAGCTACCTTTTAGGTAACTGCTTTTCTCTTGTGGTTTTTAAAATTCTCTCCTTGTCTTAAGCTTTGCCATATTAATTATAATATGTCTTGGTATAGGCCTCTTTAGATCCATCTTGTTTGGGACTCTCACTTCTTGGACTTGCATGTCTTTTTCCTTCACCAGATTTGGAAAATTTTCAGTAATTATTTCTTCCAAATGATCCCTTGCTCACTCTCATCTCCTTGTGGTATTCTCATTATGTTGATGTTGTTATGTTCTTTGTTGTCCCAGAGCTTTCTTAAGCTCTCCTCATTTAATCCATTGTGACAGCCTAGGAACCACTATAAGCTTTCCCCATTTAAAAAAATTTTTTTCCCTTCCTGTTGCTCTGCTTGGGTGTTTTTTCCTATCTTGTCTCCCAAATTGCTGATTCATTCCACTGCTTCATCAAACCTATTATTTACTTCTTTATTTCAGATATCGCATTCTTTGTTTGGTCTCTTTTATGGTTTCTGTGTCTTTTTTTTTTTTTAATGTAGTTGAGTATCCTTATAATCATTACTCCAAACTTAATATCTGATAAGTTCCATGCCTCCATTTTATTTAGTTCTTCTCCTGGATAGTTGTCTTGTTCTTTCATTTGGAGCCCCTCTTGTCTCCCATTTTGCCTGCCTCTTTGTATTTGTTTCTACATAGTAGGTAGATCTACTGGTGCAGTCTGAGTCAAATACTACCTGTGATTGATCTTGCCTTATCCACTGGGCCTGTTCTTCTTTCTTAAGATTGCTGTGGCTATTCAGGGTCTTTTGTGGATCCATATAAATTTCTGGAATATTTGTTCTGGTTCTGTGAAATAGACCATTACTATCTTGATAGGAATTGTGTTGAATCTGTAGATTACTTTGGATCTTATGGACATTTTAATGATGTTAATTTTT
Source organism: Noctilio leporinus (assembly GCA_004026585.1). NCBI lineage: Eukaryota > Metazoa > Chordata > Mammalia > Chiroptera > Noctilionidae > Noctilio > Noctilio leporinus. The sequence goes on along the minus strand of PVIW01003486.1, from coordinate 162,254 downwards.
CCAGTTTATGAACATAGTATATGCTTCCACTTACATGTTTTTCTTCAGTGTCATAATTTTCCAAATACTGGTTTTTTACATCTTTGGTTAAATTGGTTCCTAGGTATGTTTTTTGAAACAGTTGTAAATGAGATTGTTTTCTTAGTTCCTCTTTTTTAAAAAAAGTTTTTTCCCATCATCAACTGAGGATATGTTTACTGATTTTTAGAGAGAGAAGAAGGAGGGGGAGAAAAAGAGGAAAATACCAATGTGAGAGAAACATTGATTGGTTGCCTCCCAAATGTGCCCCAACTAGAGGTCAAAACTACTACTGAGTCAGGACGGACCTGAACCCACAACCTTTTGGTGCATGGGATGATGCTCCAACCAATTAACCCAACTGGTCAGGGCCTTAGTTTCCCTTTGTGATAGTTCATTATTGATGAATAAAAATGCAACTGATTTCTGAATATTTTGTATCCCACTGCTTTGCTGAATTCATTTATCAGTCCTGGTAGTTTCTTGGTGAACAGTTTTACTTCTTCCTTTCCAATTTGAATGCCTTTAATTTCTTGTCTGATTTGCTATGGCTAAGAATTTGTTCTGTGTATCTATGAGTCTCTGTGTTTTTTGTTTATTTTGTTTTTTAGATTCACTGTTCATAGCTATGTATTCATTTCCATTTTATTGTCCATATTTTTAAAATCTTTTTTCACCCCTTCTTAAAGAATACCCTTTAAATTTTTATGTAGCACTGGTTTGGTGGTGATAAGCTTCTTTACATTTTTCTTGTCTGGGAAGCTCTTATATGTCCTTTGATTCTGAATGATAGCTTTGCTGGGTAGGGTAATCTTGGTTGTAGATCCTTTCTTTTCATCACTGAATATTTGTTGCCAGACCCTTCTGGTGTACAAAGTTTCTGTTGAGACATCAGCTGACAGTCTTAATGTAGCTATCTTGTATATAATGAACTGCCTGTCTTCTGCTTTTAAGATTCTTTCTTTGTTTTTTACTTTTGGTATTTTAGTTATGATATGTGTTTATGTGGGCTTCTGTGGGTTCATCTTGTTTGGGACTTTATGTGCTTTTTGAACTGTGTATGTCTATTATGCCTATTTCCTTCACAAAGTTAGGGATGTTTTATTTTTTGTCATTATTTTTTCAAATTAGCTTCCAATTTTTTTTCTCGCTCCTCTTCTTCTGACCCCCCAGTGAAGTAGTCCCAGAGGCTCCTTACACTGTCCTTACATTTTTGGATTTTCCCTTTTTGCTGCTCTAATGGTGTTTTGGGCTTCCTTCTATTCCAAATTGCTAATAAGATTCTTGGCTTTGTCTACTCCACTTTTGATTCCCTGTAAATTATTCTTCATTTCAGTTAGTGTTTCCTTCATTTCTGACTAGTGGTTTTTTATGATTTCCATATCCTTTTGTATGACATTGAAGTTCTCACAGAGTTTATTGAGCATCCTTATAACTAGTGTTTTGAACTCTGCATCTAGTAGGTTGCTTTCCTCTATTTTGCTTAGGTCTTTTTCTGGAGTTTTCTTCTGTTCTTTCATTTTGGTAGCCTCCCTGTGTTTGTTTCTGTATCTTAGGTAGAGCTTCTATATCTCCTTGGCCCTATGTAGTAGGTGTCCTGTAGGGTCCAGGAGCACAGCATCCTCTATCACCCAGATTGGGCACTGGGGTCTCATGGAAGGTGCCAGCAAAGGCCAGCTGCCACCTTTGTTTTATCCAGGGCTCCTGGCATGATACTGGAAAACTGTCTGCAGATGGATATAATTGTGAACTTGGAGATGCCCAGAGGAAACCAAGCTGTAAACCAAGGTTTGATGCTCCTGGTGCTGAGTCTTTTAGGGAAAGGTTCAAGGCACACAGAGGCTAGATATTTGAGAAATTTTAGGAAAGTCTGAAGCATGAGCTAAGACAGGCCATTTGTGAGGAAATCTGCTGGAAACAGCTTGGTTGGACAGGGTTTCAGGAAACCTGGTTGGGGTGACTGGTGTGAGCCAGGGGATGACGGCTTAGATATGGTACCCGTCTGCTGGCACTGTTGGCCAGGGTCGAAAAAGGATCAATGTCTTCCATCGGCAGGTTTTTCTGGCAGAAAGCTGCCCCTCCAGCTCTCGCCCTGATGTCAGAATATTCCATTACACACTGTATATTTCTGGTACCTTTTGAGCTTCTGCTTCATTGCTCTAGCTCAGAGGAGTGAGTCTGAGTAAGCCCATGTGTTGGCTCTTTAAGAGGAACTGTCTAGGACTCGACCATCCCTTGATCTCGCTTAGTCACAATACCCCTCTGAGTTTTGCAGCCAGAAGTTACAGGGACTCCTCTTCCTGGCACTGGAACCCCAGGCTTGGGGGCCTGGGACCCCTCCCCTCAGGGGGAACTTTTGCAGCTAAGATGTCCCTCCTGATTTTTATCTCTTACATGTGGGTGTGGGATCAGCTCATCTGTATCTCTGCCCCCTCCTACCAATCTTGATGTGGCTTCTTCTTTAAATTCTTAATTGTAGGACTTGTATTCGCTAGATTGTAGTTGATACTGAATGATGATTGTCCTGAAGTATACTGGAACTTTGGTGTGGTTGTGGGACAATGTGAGTTCTGCTTTTACCTATGCTGCCATCTTGACTGGAAGTTAGCTCAACCATTTTAAACTGGTATTACAACATTTGTGATTTTAATCTACTGTCAGTAGTTACTGGTTTGCAACTACATGATTTCAGAAACTAATGACAGAAATATAGTGATAGGAGACTTGTTTGAAGAACCTGGAGACTCAATTCAAGTATGCAAATCAACAGAAGTACACTTCATTAAATCATAGAGGTACAGAATTTTTCAAAGTTTTGATAGTGACCTGAAATACATTTACATGGCAGTTATTAGTACATAAGTAAACACACTAAATGAAAGTGTATATTCTGATCATTCTTCTTTTGCTCTCCCCATTTATAAAAAGGTTGGGCCAGACCTACTAAATTGATTTCATAGCACACAAGGGGAGCTTCCACTACCAATTTGAAAAATCAACAATATGGTTCCAATAAAGGAGTTAGAATTGTTGCCTTATTTGCACCTGGCTTGAATATGTAGATGATTTTCCAAATAGTTATATTGCATTGTTTTTGTACTGAAGACACGTTATTTAAGAAATGGAGTTTGACATTTGAATTTTCTTTCATTAAGGCTGTTTATATCACTGGAAAAGAAGTTTTCAGCTTCAAAATTCTTTCTTACGTGAATGCAACTGCTGGACCTGCGTACAGAGATATGAGTGTGGTTGACATGCAAGTTCATTTAACTGTTGGTTGCATTGAAGTTGTTTTTGTCACAAAATTTTTGTATTCTATATTGGTAAGTGTGTTAATTTTTTATTCTTTCCTGCTAGTTGGAATGGCTATGTATCAAACACAGATAAAGAGTAACTTCTTGCTTTTTCTCTGATTTATTAGAATTATTTGTATTATTACTGAAATGTACATAAATGTATAATACTTTATTTATGTATCATTATTTTCATGTGGGAGTCTCCAGTTAATTAAATATGTATTTTATCTATTAAAACATATATGTTAATGTACATTAAATATATGTACATTATGTAACAGTTTATACATACATATATACACACACATACACATACAGTTAACCCCCATATAACACGGCACTTCTATAACACAATTTTGCTCTAACATGATTTAAGAATTGGGAGAAACCCTTGTACAACATGGCATCCTAGAATGTGGTTTCACTTTAACATGACTGGAGAATTAGAGAAATCCCCAAACAACACGGAATGTAGTGAAAGCTTTTAAGAGCAAAGAATATCTCATTCGAAATTAGGGAAATCCCCAAATAATGAATGTAATAAAAGCTCTTAAGAGCGAAAGATACCTCATTTGAAACTTTTCATTTGAACATGGATGTCAGATCAGAGTTGCTTGCAGAATTTTAAAATTTACTAGAATTTTAAATCCATTTTGTTCGTAGAGTATTAAGTACATACAGTTTAAAACTTTGTGGGGTTCTTTTACTAATTATACATAACAGACATTTTGCAAAAAGTACAGAAGTCAAGATAATGCTGAAGAAAGTTCAGAGAATGAAGATATCTTGTCAAAAAGAAAACACCCTCAGTTAATGGTGCTTAGTAGTGATGACAAAGAAAACATTATTTAATACGTATTAATAATATGTTATACTTTTGGTGAAATTTGTTTTAATAAAGATATGTCTCTTAATTATAATAGTATGTTTTTTTAAACTTTAGGACCTAACCACTTTTTTTGTACTAGTTATTTGTTTTGTATTACACAAATTGGCATAACATGGCATTTTTTTAGGAACCAAACAACTGTGTTATATGGGGGTTACCTCTGTGTGTGTGTGTGTATGAATTGACTTTGTTTATGTGTCACTGGTTTTACATTTTTGTTTTAGTTGAGTTCCAACTCTAATTCAAGATACCAAATAAATAATTAAAGTTTGTTTTTTCTATTAGGTTATTATTTCAAAATTAAATTTTCCCTTGCATTGGGATTCTGTGACTGGGGCTTTAGGGGCTTTAGGTTTAATGCCTGCATGACATACCCTGAGGTGTTTAAGTGCCAGTGCTGCTTTTCATGGTATTTTTTTCTGGGGTTTTTCTAGGCTGTCAGTTGATGTGTTTTCCTGTGAGTGTCATACATGTTTCTTGCCTTCATTATTCATTCTTTTACAGTGGTGTCACTTAGTTTTGGTATTTAAACTAGATGATTGGTTAATTCTAAGTAAATATTAGTGCTGTTTTTCATCTTTTTGATGAAATTGTCATGCAGTTTTTCATATGCCCACACAAATTTTGTACACCAAAATGATAAACAAGTATTTCTTTTCTAATTTCTTTTTAGAACTCAAAAGCATTGTGTCACTGAGCCTGTTGCAGTACCCTTATACCAAAAAATTACTTGATATAATTTTCTGACTATGAAAATTAAGTATAATTTTAGGTGTATTTTTTGTAATTGAAGTATTTTTCCCAGAATTCAGAAATGAGAAAAGGTTAACATTCTTAAGGAAACATATTTCATTATTATTATTTTATCTTACAAATGTAAATAGCCTCTTTGCCCGTTGAAGCTGTACAATATAATTGCTTGTCAGTTAGAGAAAGTGAGAAAATGAAGGATATCATACCAGATCTCAGTGAAAGATTTCAATATCCACATGTTACTTTGTTCCAGGTACCAGGTTTTTTTATTGTTGTACTGTTGCCTGTGTATCTTTATCTTTTTGTTTCTCAATTTTTTATTTCAGGATATTAAGGCTTAGTATAGATAGCCAGACATTGAATAAGTAATGCTTGGTTGTACCCAGAAAAATTTTTTCTTATGGAGGTAAAATTATAAACCTCTGTATACATTTAATAAGTTATATCCATTAATGGTAACCTTGTGAATATAAATCTGTTAATTTTATAGGCATTTATAGATAATTTTCAAGCAGTTAAAGAAGCCTTGGCTGAGGCAACTGTTCAGGCAGCAGGAATGGCTGCTACTGGTGTGAAAGAGCTGGCACAAACAAGTACTCGATTGGCGTTGGATGTTAACATCAAAGCCCCTGTTGTGCTCATCCCACAGTCTCCAGTTTCTGAAAATGTTTTCGTTGCTGATTTTGGGCTAATTACAATGACCAATACATTTCATATGATAACAAAGAGCCAGAGCAACCCCCCGCCCATTATTGATTTGATTACAATAAAACTGAGTGAAATGCGACTATACAGGTAAGCTTTTCACAAGTATGTGTCTAGAATGCATTATTTTTTTTAACTTTTTACATTAGAAGCTTTGGTTTTCTGAGTCTTCGGTTTACAGTGAGATTTTATTTCATTATAAATATACATAATACTCTCCCCCAAGTATTTTTTGGCAAAATCACTTATAGCCTTCTAAGTTTTAAAAACTGGGGAAGTATTTGAAAATTAGTTCTTTGATAATTAAGAACATTTTAAAATTATCCGAGGAGGTATATTTCTGCTTATTTGTAGTTATTTATGAACTATAAGGTTATGGAAGAATTGGAGGAATTCCTAATCTAAAACATTGTTCATGTCACAAGTTTTTGGTGGTGGGTTGGAGGGTGATTGTTTGAGTCAAAATAAATCCAATTCATGTTATTCTGTCTTAGATGGAGCAATTTCCACTAATTGAATATTTTGAGTATTTATTAAGTACTTATATATGTGTCCCAGTAACTGTGCTAGGAACTTAAAGTATAATAGTGTGCTATTTTTTAAAGGGATGAATAAATAGTACCTAACTCATTGGGTTGTTGAGGGAGATATAATTCAATGAATTTAATGAGCTGGTGCATAAAAATTAGATCACATGTAGATTTTGGAAGGATTGTAGAATACAGGTCAAAAGGAGACAACTGGAAACTGGAAGAATTCTTATCACAATAAGAATGATAAGTGACACAGCCTAGGTAGGGAAGTCAGGTAGTAGGGAACTAATCACTTATGAAAAAAATTTAAAGGAGCATTAATAGTAACTATTGAGGTGAGTAGGTATCAGGGTTAAAGGAGAGAGGTTAAAGTTGACTCCAGGTTGTAGGCTGTAAAATTCAGTATTTGGTAACAATGCAGTTCACTGAGATAAAAATACAGAAATGCAGGGGGAAAACCCAGTAAAGTGGAGATGGTAATGAGTTCCGTCATGGGTGTAGTAACTTGGAAGTGGTTGCATGACTTTTTGACTTTTATATGGAGCCTATCTAGAAAGATTTGGAAGGCAGTTAGACTTATGTGTCTGGATATTAGGAGACTTTTGGTCTCTAGATTTGGAGTTTTTAGTAATATTTAACTACCTGTTGAAATCAGCGTAGTGCTATCACATAGTTTGTAGAGTAGGACTTGTGGAACAGAAGACTTAGCAATACCATATTTAAGAAATTGGCAGAAGAAGAATCCTCAAGAGAGAATACAAAGGAGCAGGTAGAGGAATAGGAGGGAAACCAGGAATATTGAGGCAGTGTTGAGAGTCCTGTTGATATTATTAACCATGAGTTAATAGTGTATGATTTTTTTTTCATGCCATCTTGGTATTTGGTATATTGAGTCCAGCAGTTAGTTGGACCTAGGCAAGACAGTTTTTAATAAGCAGGTGTGACTGAAGTTAGTTGCACAGGATTTAAAATTTTGAGTCATATTTTTGGATGATGGAGAGGGAAGAAACTAAAGACAAGATGGTACCGATAAAAGAATGTAGATCAGGTTTTATAAACTGGAGATCTCAAAACTTAGTACTGATTAATTGTTTCTAGATTATAGCAAGAATAAACATGGTTAATCTAGATAATCTTCAAGGAATAGGAGTGAAATTTCAGGGGCATAGTTACAAACTAAGAAAATAATTTTTTTGCATTTATTTTATTTTTATTGTCTATGCTGTTACAGTTGTTTCTGCCTTCTCTCCCTCTCCCTGCCTCTACCCAGTCCCACCCTTTCTTCTTCTCAAGCCATTCTCCATAACGTTCTCTATGTTTATGGGTTGTGCATAAATGTTCTTCGGTTAATTCCTTCCGCATCTTTCATCCCACCTTCACGGCCTCCTTTCTAACAATTGTCAGTCTGTTTGATGTATCTAAGCTTCTATTACTATTTTGTTAGTTTATTGTGTTCATTAGACCTCACGTATAAGTGAGATGATGTGGTATGTTTCACTGACTGGCTTAAATCGCTTAGCATAATTTTCTCTAGGTCCATCCAAGCTGTTGTGCAATTTGAAAGTTTCTTTTCTGTCTCTTAACCCAGAGATAGGTAGGGTGTTGAAGGAAAGTCTGCCTTTTTAATAAAGTGCCATAGAAAGCTAGGTTTTATCAAAATAAGAAATTAATTATACATTTAGTGAAGACATTGGCAAACAGAGTGATTTGTTCAGCTAGGACCAGGGATTTCAGAAATTACAGGGAATGTTAGGTGAGAAACTTCTATTTTAATAATAGCCTTTAGATAGAGAGTAATGATTTTAAGTGTTAGATGGCTTAAAAGCTTGGTATTTAAACTATGTAAAAGTCTGAACTTACTAAAATTGAGTAACTATATACCTATATTTAATCACAATTTACTAGATTTTTAAAAATGATATTTAAAATAGTTGTGAATTTTTGATAAATGGATTATTTTTATGATTTCACTAAATATACCTGGAGCATTATATAATAATTCTGTGTCCAAAGCAAAATTAATTTTTTATTGATGAAGTACATAAAATGGTGTTAGGATGAACATTAAAGATTGCTGACAATATGACTATTCAAAGATAACTACTATTAATAATTTGGTATGTTTCTTCTATCTAATTATATATGTACATATATTTAAGTTAAATAACAATTGTGTACATATTTTGGATTATAATTTTTCCTTAACAATATGCTATGAATACTTTTTCATATTATTTTGAGAGCATAATTTTTTCAAAATATTTTACTTCTGTATATTTTTAAAACTCCATTTGTGTACTGTAAGAAATTTGATTCCATTTTTTTTGTTACAAATAACACTATAATGATGCTTGATATCTTTGTTTATCAATACTTACGGTTTTCTATTTTTAAGGATAATTTCCTTCACATGAATTCTTATAAATATAATCACTATTATAGAATTAGTCAGTTTTTTCTGAAATAATTAAAAATTTATTGATATTTGAAAATTTAGTTTATTTTTATTGTTTGTTATTATAGTTGTCCCAATTTTCCTCCCTTGTACTCTCCACCTAGCCCTCCCCTACTCTCTCAGGCAGTCCCCACTCTGTTTATCTATGTCCATAGGTTGTGCATATCTGTTCTTAGCTACTCAGTTCTCTGTGCTGTACTTTACATCCCATGACTGTTTTGTAACTACCAATTTATACTTCTTAGTTTCTTCATTTTTTTTGCCCATCTCCCTGACTCCCCTCCCATCTGGTAATCATCAAAATGTTCTGTATCTTGATTCTCTTTCTGTCCTGCATGTTTCCTTAGTTTATTTTTGTTAGATTCAGTTATTGATAGATATGTATTTATTGCCATTTTATTGTTCATAGTTTTGATCTTCTTAAAGAAGACCCTTTAGCATTTCATATAATAGTAGCTTGGTGGTAATGTACTCCTTTAGGTTTTTTTTGTCCGGAGAACTCTTTATCTGTTCTTCGACTATATGATAGCTTTGCTGGGTGAAGTAATCTTGGTGTAGGTCCTTGAGTTTCATTACTTTGCATATTTCTTGCTGTTCTTTCTAGCTGCAAAGTTTTTTTTGAGAAATAAGCTGAGATGGTCTCATGGGAGTTCCCTTTTTGGTAACCCACTGCTTTTCTCTTGCTGCATTTAAGACTCTCTTTTTCTTTAAGCTTTGCTATTTTAATTATGATGTATCTTGGGCCTCTTTGGCTTCATCTTGTTCGGAACTTTCTATGCTTCCTGGACTTTTATGTCTTTTGTCCTTCACCAGATTTGGGAAGTTTCCTGTCATTATTTTTTTCAAATAGGAATTCAACTTCTTGCTCCCTCTCTTCTTCTTCCAACACCCCCATGATGCAAATGTTGGTATGTTTTTAGTTACCTCAGAGGCTCCTTATATTCTTTTTTAAATTTTGTTCTGATTGGTTATTTTTTGCTTTCCTATATTCCAAATTTTTTCATTTTCAGCCTCATCCACTCTACTGTTGATTCCCTGTAAATTGTGCTTTATTTCAATTAGTGTATCCTTCATTTCTGACTGGATCTTTTTTATACTGTTGAGGTTTTCACTAAGTTCACTGAACCACCTCATAACGAGTGTTTTGAACTCTGCATTTAATAGATTGATTGCCTCCTTTTTGTTCTATTTCTGGAGTTTTATTCTGTTCTTCATTTGGGCCATATTTGTTTCCTCATTTTGTCAGCCTCCCTGTAATTGTTTCTATGTATTAAGTAGAGTTGCTGTATGTTTCAGGATTGGTAGAGTGGCCTAATTAATAGGTGTCCTGTAGAGTCCAGTGGCACAGCCTCACCTATTACCCAAGCTGGGTCCTCATGGGGCACCCATGTGTGAGCTGTGCATACACTCCTTTTGTAGTTGAGCCTTGGTTGCTTTTGGTATGCCCTAGATCAGTCACTGCCAGCCACTGCCTGTGTTCTGTCTGAGGTCACACAGCATAAGCTACGGAGTGATCTGCAGGTGGCTGCTAATTGTAATGAGCTGGAGGTGCCCAGGTGAGGCCAAGCTGTGAGCCAAGACCCGCTCTGCTAGTGCCGGGTGCTGCTTGTTTGAGAGAATTTAGGAAAATTTGAAATATGGACCAAGACTGACCATTCATATAGAGAAGTCACTGGAAACAGCTTGGGTGGGTCTGAAAGTTGGGTGTGACAGGGCCTCAGGGAACTGACAGAGTGGGTTACATAGTGTGAGTCAATTTGCTGGAGTTTCTGATAAGGTGCCCACCTGCTGGCTCCATGTGGGGAGGGCTCAGAAAAGAAACAATGGCCTCTGCAGCACTTCTGACTAGTAGAAAGCTGCCCCCAAGCTCTTGCCTTGATGCCAAACATTTCATTTCCATCCTATATGTGTCTAATGCCTTTCAATCTGCTGCCCCTGTGCTGGAGCCCAGAGAAGAGAGTCCAAGTAAATATCTGCATGGGCTCTTTGAAATGAACCACCTGAGATTCTAGCAGTTTCTGGCTTCCATGACCTCAGTTGCTGCTGTTTTGTTTACAGCCAGATGTTATGGAGATTTATCTTTTGTGCACCGGAACCTTGGGCTGGGGGGCCTGGGTTGGGGCTGAGACCCTTCATTCCTGAGATATCCCACCCAGTTTTTATGTGCCACACCTGGGTGTTTGACCAGCCCATTCCACATCTCTGCCTCTCCTGCCAATCTTGCTGTGGTTTGTTCTTTAATTCTATAGTTGTAGGACTTCCATTCAGCTTGATTTCTGGTGCTTCTGAATAACAATTGTCTCTTAGGTTGTTGTAATTCTGATGTGGTTGTGGGAGGAGGTCAGCTGTGTTTACCTTTGTCACCATCTAAACTGGAACTTCAAAAATCAGTTTAGTTATGGCTTCGTAGAAAGCGTATGAAGAAAAATAATACTTCATATTTTCCACTACATGTGTTATATTCATTTTGTTGCAAAACTGTGAATTGCAATATAAAGTGTAAAAAATATATTTATAATGCTTATGTAGGGAAAGTTATAAAACCTAAGGGCCAGAAAAAAATCTTGAATAAATGTGGAGAATGATTTTCTAGACCATCTATTATTATTAACATCAGATTCTTTTTTTATTTATTCTACTATAGTTGTCCCAGATATTTTACCTTTTGCCCCCCTGCACCCAGCCAACCCCCCTCACCCATGGTTAAGCTCCCCATTGTCCATGCCCATGAATCATTCATACCTATTCTTTGACTAATCCCTACCCCCCATGTCAGTTTCTTATAAATTAATTTATATACTTAATCCAATCTCAGTAAAAATCATAGCACGTTATTTTTAAAGCCTTTTAAAATTGTTGTGTTTTTTTTTTTTAAATAATAAAGGAACAAAATGTATTAAAGTTTTTTAGAAAGAAATTTAGATGGGGTATGAATGCATTATAATGCTACAGACACTACTAAAATATATTAAATTGCATCAAATACTAAAATTATATAGCTAAAATAATTCAAATAGTGAAAAAGAATAGAAAGATCAGCAACTGACCATGTGTGTGGTTTGTATCCTCATTTTGCACGTGTGTGTGTGTGTGTATGTGTGTGTGGTCCTCATTTACAGATTTTGTGTTTGTGAGCTATCCTACTTACTATAACTTATTTTGTAACCCCACATCAATACATTATACTTTTTGGGGCATGTGAGAAAGCCTCTGTTTTAGACTGAGTTGTCAAGCTAGGTGACACTCTGTATTCCTATCTCAGCTCTTACGTTGTAAATAAGTATCTTTTTGCATCCTGTGTTTTCAGCATTTCGGGGCTTTTTATTGGCCATTTTGTTGTTCAAAATGGGTGCCAAGCATAGTGGCAATTACAGTCATAGAAGATTAAAAGTAGATGAATTGTATGGATGTGAATTGTCTCGATAATGCTATTTAAAAAGCTGACAATTTAGGGGAGGTTAGGGGGCAGAGGGGTTGAACAAAAAGGAAAAAGGACTCATGGACATGACAACAATGTGGTGATTACTCGGGGAAATGAGGTATAACTGGATCAAAGAGTAATGGAAAAAATACAATAGAGATTAAATACAAAAAAATTTAATTAAAGTAATAAAATAGCTAAAGGTAAATAACATGTATCAGTAATAGGGTAGAACACGAATTCCTAATTTAAACACTGATGAAAGGAGAAAAGTGATAAGGGAAAATATCAATTGACTTTTACTCTACAAGTATATAAGCTTCTGAATATTATCAAACCAAAATTATAAGGGAAATAGAATATAGGGTAATTAATAGCATCTTTATTTAAGGATAAAAACCTTTAAATATTTTAAACCAGTAAGAAAAGGATATTTTGAAAAATTAATAAAGAACATGACTCAATTTTTGAAAGGAGCAGTGATTGCCAATAAACAGCTAATAAAAATGTTCAATCTTACTAATAATCAAAGGAATAAAAGTTAATACAGTAAAGTAATGTTTTCCCATTAATTGTGAGAAATTTAATAATTAATATTTCTTTATTGGGATTCAGGGAGAGCTCTCATATGTTGTAATTTACATAGTGACCCAGTTTTTTTGAATGAAACTCAGCATATAATTGTATAGTGAATGACATACTGCAATCGTTTGAGCCAAGTACTGACAATACAACAAAGAAGAAGAGGCCCTGGCTGTTGGCACAGTGGATAAGGCAAACCTGAAGGTCTCTGGTTTGATTCTCAGCCAGGGCACATAACCGGGTTGCAAGTTGGGTTCTCCAGCCAGATCTATAGCTGAAGGCTGGTAAAAGGCAACCATACATTGATGTCTCTCTCTCTTCGTCTTTGCCTGTCTTTGTTCCCCTCTCTCTAAAAATAAGAAATAAAGTCTTAAAAACCAAAGCAAAACAAAGAATAAGATGAACAGGCCCTGCCCTCATGAGGCTTTCATTCTAATTGAAACTACAGATAAAAGAATAAACTACTGAAATATAGTTCATTAAATAGAATGATAGAAAAGTTTAAGTTATTTGTGTGAGCATATAGGAATGGTATCTACCTCAGGTATTGGGTAGTATTGATAAGGAAAAGTTTTCCGGACGATTTTATCCTTTTTTTTTTTTTTTAGACTTTATCTTTTGACATAGTAATTAGTGACTCTTGCAGTTTGTCCAGAGGAAGAAACTTATTCAAAGATACTTTACAAAGCTAATGATCCAAGTTTTTATTACAATGAAGAATTAGAAACAACATAGCTTGTATATGTTTGGCACTTTTATACATACTGCAAAATTCTGTTTTAAAAATTCAGCTCAGAGAAAGTCACACTAGGTTCCCAGTGTGATGGGAGAACATGCCTCATTTTGATAAGAAAGCTTAATGGATTTTATTTTTGTTTTCACAGACAAAAAAATGATTTCTACTATTAGTATATAAAATGATAAACTTGACTGTTGTTACTATCTGAATATATATGATGGTATTTAAAACAACTTTATTTCTCCATATAGGTCTCTATATATTAATGATACATACCAGGAAGTATTGGATCTACTGCTGCCATTAAATCTTGAGGTGATGGTTGAGCGAAATTTATCCTGGGCATGGTACCAGGAAGTTCCCTGTTTTAATGTAAATGCTCAACTAAAGCCTATGGAGGTAATTTTTTTGGGTACTTTTGGATTCCTCTTTTGTTGATTAAAAACCATTGCTTGGAAACATAGGCATTTTAGGTGTAGAAGTTATATATTTATTTATTAATCACATTTGTCAGAATTGAAATAGTAGCTATATTAACCTAGAATTTATTGAACATTCTCCATTCGTTCATTCAGTAAATATTTGAGTGCCTACTGGGTTAGCTCCTGGGCTAGACATTGGTGATCCAGGGGCAAAGGAGCTATGACATTGTCTCTGGTTTTGTGCACTTATCAGTTGGATGTGGGGGTTAATGGTGATGGTAGTTCAGAGGTGTGGTAAATGGTAGAAAAGTAAACAGATAATGTTCTTGAAATAGTTTTCAATTGTGGCAAGTTCCATGAAGGAAGAAAATATTTGATAGGGTGTAATAGGTAGTCAGTTGGATATATTAATACAGAACTGGAAATAGTAATTTGGAAATCATCAGCCATGGGAATATTTGAAATAACTTAGAGAAAGTTCTAGAAGAATGGGGAAGTTGAAGATGAAGATTGCAAATGGGTCAGGGTGTTAAGTATTACTTTTCCTCCTTATTGATTGATAGTGCTTCAGAAATATCTAATGCAACTATCCACAAGTTCATATTTTTCCTTCTTGACCTGATGTAAGTCAAAACTATCACATGCTTTGCTGAAGTGACAGCCATTTATGTTGTGTTTGAAGGTTTCCCTTTCCAGTCCCCACAGCTCCCCCAACCCTCAGCCACCACAGCCCTGGCCAGTCCAGCAGCCATCAGCACCATGGCAAAGCCCTCTACAGCCAAAAACAATGACTCACTGAGGCTCAGACAATAGCACATTTTAGAAATAAAGTATTTTTAATAAATGTATGTACGTTGCTTTAGCTTAGATATAATGCTATTTTACAGTTAATAGACTACATACAGTATAGTGTAAGCATAACTTATATATGCACTGGGAAACAAAAATATTTATATGACTCACTTTATTGTGATACTCACTTTATTACGGGTGTTTGGAATCAAACCTGCAGTGCGGTCAAAAGAAGTCTGGTGAAAATCAAGTTGTTAATTTTTGTGAAATTAAATTATCCTTCCTAGGTCATTAAACATATCAGTTTAACTCGTGGGTCTTTTTAATCTTTATTTTTTGCATAATGGCTTTTGTATGAGTTCTCCAGAGAAATAAAACAAATATGATGTATGGGTTTGTGTGTACACTTGGCCTGGATGCATTACACCAACTTCTTGAAGACATGGTTTTAGTGTCTTCCTGACACTGAGGTTAAGTTTCAAGTGGATCAAATATGTGGTCTGCCAACATGCAGGCTACGACGGCTGCTAACCACGAAGTGGGTCATTCTAGTGGGTCTGCCACAGAAGGCAGCTGGGCATTTTGTAGATGGTCTGCAGTGTCTGTGTGTATGTGTATAAAACATCTAGGGATACCTAAATACCGTGACCCAACCAAATTGTCATAAAATTAACCATCACAATTTTTAAGACAGGTCTTATGCCGGTGATTTTAGGTCAGATTCCCAGCACATGAGGTTTTTAGTTATTGTGTAAGGTTCATTAAATAGACTAAAGCATGATACTAAACTATTTAAGCCTTAACTTCTTATAAAATTAGGATTATCCTTTACACCTGGGACTTGTTAGGTTCAAATAAAGCAATTAATGTAAAATACATTGAGAATAATTTTTCATTACACGAATGTATTATTTTCTTATCCTAATTTATAAATTTAGCTGTTTACTAACCAAGAAATATAGCTAAATGAATATTCATAGATCTAATTTTAAGTTTTAAAATTACTAGTTAAGTAGTACAGTCATAACAAAAATAGTTTATTATTCATAGCTTCATTGGTATTGTATCTAAATTTAGTTCTGTGTTTCCTAAGGTACTAAAGAACACATGGTTACTTAAAAATGAATATTCAGTTAGTAGAAATACTTGTATCTCCTATAAAGAATGGTTTTGTAGGGAACTGAAGTGAAACAATTGTTTTTATTTTATGGGAATTGTTTTACTATGTGAAGTATTAAAATAAGCAAATCTTATTTATTTAACAGTTTATTCTTAGTCAAGAAGATATAACAACTATATTTAAAACATTATGGGGTAATATATGGTATGAAGAGGGTGATCGTGTCTCGCCAGCAGGAATTAAGGATCAGAACAGTGTTACAAGTGGAGGAACTAACGCTTCACATCATTCAGGAGGTATGTTCTTGACCTTGAATTCTTTCTCCTCTCACACTTGCCACCATCCTTCTTTCCTTCTGTTCTCTATTTCTAGGTTTGAGTAAAGTAAGACTTAAAAATCTTTTTGTATTCTCTAATACCATTCACATATCTCTAAATTGTTTATTAGTTATTCTGTTGTTTCTTTTGATTCAAAATTATTAGTCCTGTTGTTACAAAATTCCTTAGTTTTCATCCTTGTTATCCCAGCTTCCCTATAGATCTTTCTTTTCTTTAGGCTTTCTCTCCTTACCTCCTCTTCTCCCTTATTTATTCCTAGTGCAACATCTAACCCAGGTGGGTTATTTTTATTGATGTTAGGTGTATCACAATATTAGAGGGGTCAAGAGAGGATGAATAAATTACAGATTTCTCCAAATATTTGGAGGATGGATGAAAGAAACAAAACAGAGGGAACTATAACCCAGAAAGGATGTGCATCCAGTGTGCTATGTCGAACCTGACTGGGTTCTAAGTTTAACAACAGTGCAGACAGAGAATTGGGTCAGTTAGGGCTGCTGGGATGATTTTGCTCCACAAGAACAAAGTTCTCCTCATTCTTACATTTTGGAAGTTCCCCAAACCTACATATCTTAAAGTATAACCTACTAGGTCATAAAATTTACTTTTGCAAAGCCCTGAGATTTTTGCACAGCTTTTTCAGTCAAAGAGATTCCTGACACATAAATGATCCTACATTTATAACATTGCAAGAAATCCCATCCTTACCTTCTAGAACAACCAACCTAGTCCTTTACTGTTAAATGTTCATGGACAGAGATGAAGCAAATTCATGAACCTAAGCATGAAAGAAACCAACATAAAGAGATTGTGTTTATTGTTGACAAACCTGGATGCAATGGAATGGATGGATAGATGATAAAAGATAGTAGAGCCATGTAGTCATTTCTCAGGAAAAATGATTTTGAAGTTAGGCTTCTATATATGGCCAAACCATCATCCAAATATGAAAACATAATAATTCTCAGGTTTTTAGTTCTACAAAGTTTATTTCTTTCATACTCATACCTCAATAAATTAGTTTCAAAACATATTCTAGCCAAACAGGTAAGGAATCCGGAAAAGGAAAACACGGGATCCAAAAACAATGGGCCTACCCTGGAGTACACTGAGTAGGAATCCCCAAATTTCCTTTTACTAGTATCTAGGCTAAAAAGTACTTCATTTTTATTAAAGAGGAGTTCAGAATAGTTTAATTTTTTAAAAAGTGGAAGAATATCTTAAAAACTGAATAAATTCCATAAAATATGTAGAATGAACAATTCATTTCAATAATCTTCCCCTTTTCCCTGGGGGATACTTTCCAAGAGAGGAGATGCCTGGAATGGGGTGGTATTCAGTGCTATATATATTAAGATTTTCCCTATATATACACGTAACCATGGTAAAGTTTAATGTGTAAATTAGGCATAATAAGTAATTAACAACCACTAATAATATGGAACAGTTACCTGAACATAAGTCTGAAATATCACAACGGTTGATCTGATCATTGAAAGGGCAGTTAATTGATTAAAAGGCAGGTAGCAGAGTTTTCATGTAGGACAAAGGGATGATTTCATGTCCTGGGCAGGAAGTAGGGAGGATGGCATATATTTTTTGTGCTACACAAAATGGTGCATAATTTAAAACTTATGAATTATTTCTGGAATTTTTCATTTAATACTTTCACAACTTGGCAGACCATAGGTAACTGAAACCACAGAAAGTGAAATTGTGGATAAGAGAGATTACTATAACTGCCTTATATAAGTGATGTGGTGAGGAAGACATGTTTTCTGTTCCTAAGAATAGAGGAATTTCTATTATATAGTTTCATGCAGAAGTGGAGTAAATTTTGCTTAATTTTGAGGCAGTGTTATAATATGAGAAGAGATTCTCTCTTTTTTTATGAGATGCAAATGGAGTAGCAGAGAAAGTATTATAATAAACTATTAATCTCTTCACTGAAAATTATTACATAGGTGTTGTGGAAAATTTAACTGTGTAAGTAAGAATGTAAATGTCATTAGCCATATTAACATAGAAATAAAGACATAACTGACCAAAGCTGGAAAGAGGAAATGGGGCCGATAGATGAAGTGGTAAGGACTTAAAATAGTGAGGAGTGCAAAGATAATGTCTAAAATGTATGGAATAAAATAGACATTTAAATATATTATTATTTTAATGATTTTCTTCTAGAAATTTTTACATATACACCAAAGTAAAAGGAATAAGGTGGGAATTAGGGTACCTGTTACCCAAATTCAACAATTAATATCATGTGGCTATATTTATTGCTGCTATAACTGTCTTCTATAACCATTAATAATTGTGTTAAATCTATTTCAAGGCTGTTTTAATGAGTTCTATCTTTCCTGACTTTTTTACCTAATAATTTTAATTTTTCCAAGGAACCACTGTAGTGACAGCTGCAGTGGTAGAAGTACATTCACAGCCCTCTCAAGTTAAGACAACGCTAAATATGAGTTTTAGAACTGATTACCTCACCATGGTACTGTATAGTCCAAGTCCTGAACAGGTAAGTTGAAGGAAAAAGAAAAGAATAGTTTTTCACTAGGTGGACATTATATAGTGAATGTTTATTAAGATAAATTATTAATAATTCATGTGTATTTTAAAGTATCTGCTTCTGTGAGAAAAAAAATTATACTGTTCACTTTAATAATTAAATAATTTAAACATTTTCCTTTAAAAATGAGTTATCTTTTTTATACCTAGTGATGTGAAAAATAAATTTTTAAAATCAATACATTTTTTGACCTTTCATTAGTGAGCCCTTTGGAGTTAGAGAATGTGGTAGTTTAAATGTTAAAAAGTGTTTTGTGTAAAATTTGTATTGATTTTCTTCTCCACAGACTTCTTTTACAGATGTTCGTGATCCTGCTCTGAAACTTGCTGAATTTAAATTGGAGAATATAGTGAGCGCTCTAAAAATGTATACTGATGACTCAACATTTTCTGCCTTCTCATTAAAAAACTGTATTTTAGATGATAAAAGACCTCATGTTAAGAAGGCAACTCCTAGGTAATGGTGTTCTCTGAGTTTTTATTTGAGAAATCATTGATGTATTTTATAAAATTTATTCCCAAAGTTGCATGTTCATTTTCTGGGTAGATCCTTAACATGGTCAGAGCCTTAATTTAGTTGAGTCATGGTTCTCAGTCAATATTTAAAATTTCTAGGTTCAGTTATGTGCTCTTTTTGTTGAATGGTTTGTTGATTGGTTAAATAGAAATAATCAGTGTAATTATTTTGTGTGTTTTTAAATTAACCTATATTAAATAAATTAGTACTAATACATTCAAATTGTAATAATGGAAAATACATGCTGAGATTCAAAATTCTGATAATTTCTACCACAAGTTGGTCTGAAGGCTGTGGGTTATTGTTAAGCTGGTAATTTCTAGCACATGTGCTGATGAAGCAAGCACAAAATTCTGATAATTTCTTAAAAACACACCTCCTAATTTATGAAATATATGCTTCAGAAGTTTGTAAGTCTGTTATTTGGGGTACATTGAGCTCTTTCCAGGAGACATGACTTCTAATACTTGTTGGCTCTCAGGGAAAGGGCAAGAGGCCTTGAGTTTTATTGGTGTGCTTGGTTATTTGTATAATATTCATAGGAATTATTGTATTTTTCAGAATGATAGGGCTGACAGTTGGATTTGACAAAAAGGACATGATGGATGTAAAGTATAAGAGAGTCAGAGATGGGTATGTGACTGATGTAGTCCTTCAAGAAACATATATTTGTGCAAGTGTGGAATTTCTGCTGACGGTTGCAAATGTCTTTCTTGAGGCCTACACCACAGGCACTACTGTGGAAACCAACGTTCAAGCGTGGACTGCTAAGGAAGAAGGTTAGTTATTGAAGTACTACAATACACTTAACCTTGATTAGCTTTCTAGATCAGCACTTTTCAACTGGTGTGCTGCAAGAATTTTTAAAACATGCAATACCTGAGCAGTTAGGTACAGTGACCTCTTTTATATTGTCAAATAAAAAAATGATAGCAGCCAACACAACAATGACTACCTGGTGTGAATGAATTAAAATTATTTCTATTTTATTTCTCATCAGATAAGCAGAAAGTACATTTTTTTGGTACAGGATTTTAGTAATTAATTTCTGTGTACCATGAGGTAAAAAAGGTTGAAAATTGGTGTTGTAGGTGATGAGGTCAAGCGAATTAAATTAAAGTCTTTATTTTTTTCAGAGGTAAGAGGAAAACGTGTTTTCTGTTGGGATGTTCAGTTTGCATATTTTTCAAGGTGTGATTATATATTGGGTTCAAAAATTAATGAGACCTTGATTAAAATAAGTATATTTCTATGCAAGAAATAATTTGAAAGTTTATTGGAAGAAAACCATCAGGGGGAAATAATAAACCAACCACTGCTTTTCATTGTTAAAGATAGTACTTTAACTTAAAATACTCTTACTTTTGTTTTTATTTATAGTTTTCTGTGTCCTTTGCATAATTTATTGTGGTATAGTGGAAAGAGTATCGAGTTGAAAGTTAGAAACTGGATTAGTTTTCAGCTCTGCCATTAGTGGAGATTTTTTCCCACATTTTTTAATGTACTTATGGCAGTAGCCCTTCAAATCTTACACTAAGAGAGTTGCTATAAATATATTTGGGATCTAAGATTCCTTTGTTTTATTTTTTACCTAGAATGAAAGTAACTTTTCCCCAGAAATAATAAATGTTTATAAATAATATGTATAACAAAGATATAAATGTTTGTAATTACTTATTTTAATTTCTGTTTTAGTACCTCCACAGGAAGAAATGAAGTGGGAAATTAATATTATTATTAAAAATCCTGAAATTGTATTTGTGGCTGATATGACCAGAAATGATGCCCCTGCCTTAGTCATTACAACACAGTGTGAAATTTGTTGGACCGGTGACCTTGAGAAGGATATAATGACTGCTGCTGTTAAAGATCTCCAAATGAGAGCATGCCCATTTCTTCCAGACAAGAGAAAAGACAGAATCACTACTGTGAGTTTATTATTTAATTTTCTGCTTCATTGTAAACTGGTTTGGATTTAATATGTACCACTTTAGGATTTACAGACTTTCCAACCTTTCTTTATAAAGTCTTTTCTGCTGGAGAGCCTAATCTGGATTATTAACACCAGCTTTGAATCTCTTTTTTATTCTTCCAGTTGTTCCTGATTGTATTATTTATTTGTGGGAATAGTCTCACTAAAAAGTTGTTTTCATTAGCTCTTTAACTGAGAGCTTACTTGGACTTTCTATTCATGCCAATTCCACATTGTTCTTAGGCCTTGAAAACTACCTTCCAGTTATTTGAGATGTTGCAATTTTATCTTATTTTTCTTATTTCCTCCCATCTGGACATTTTTGCTCAGATGTAGAGTTTGGTTTTCTTCATGCGATATACTTGAACCTCAGCTGTTTGCTTTGACATACTTCGTATTTGTATTTTACTCTAGCCACCTCTTGGCCTTCCTCCTATTCATAACGTTAAAATTTATTTCTTCAAAGACATCTTTTCAAGTTAACTATCTGACTCCTAGTACTTTTATAAATACTTACAGCAATGTTTAGTCTTCTTCAGGAATAATAGAAGCATAAATATTCTAAAAGTTGTCAACATAGAAATGTAAGCTATAATTCTGTAGTGTAAGGCCGATGGCTCATCGCTAAGAAAATAGAGGATGTAGAAAACAAGGTATCCAATTCTCTTTTAGGTGAGGACTTAGAAATTGTATATATATTCTGTTCACATCTTTGGCTTGAATGTAACCATACTTATCTGCAAAAACACTTGGAGAGTGTGGTTCTTTATTTTTTTAAGTTACCTTGTCCCCAGATAAATCCTTACTTCACCTGATTTACTCAAGGCTCCTTTAATAGTAAGTTTGGGGAGAGGGGTGCAAATAAATTTCTAAATTATAAAATAAGAAAAAGCTAAATCATAATCAGATTTAATTTGTTTCTCATAAATGGTTACCAGCTCATTTCGTTAATTTTATTCTATAACTTTCCTAAACATGTGACATGTACTAATGTTTTATTGTTAGAGTTTCTAAAAATTATCTGTCAAATCACAACTTCTTTTTTCCTTGAATGACTATAAGGATGCATCCTCATTGTATTCCTATTGCTAACTGAGGTGATATTACTATAATTTTAATATTTACTCGTGAGTTTATATGTAAAAGCTTTAGTGTGTTGAGAAAGCTTTCATATCTATAATTTAAAAGAATTTCAATTATAAATAAGTGTGGAACTTTATTGAGTGCTCACTGCCATTTTTTTAAAATCTTTTTACAGCCTTTTTTTTTTTTAAAGATTTTATTTATTATTTTTAGAGGGCAAGGGAGAAAGGCGGAGAGGGAGAGAAACATCAATGTATGGTTGCCTTCCACCTGCCTCTAGCTATGGACCTGGCTTGAGGCCTGGCTTGCAACCTAGTTATGTGTTCTGGCTGGGAATCGAACCAGCGACCTTTGGGTTTCGCAGGCAGGCGCCTTATCTACCTGGCTACCAGCCAGGGCCTCACTGCCATCTTTTTAAGGAACTATAGTAGCATTTACTATTATGATAAATTACGTTTATTCTTTTTCCAATGGCATACCGGCCTTACATTTATGGATTGATCTTAAATTTGAGAGTATTTTACTTTGTTTTTGTATTTCATAGTAGAAAACTGAACTGTTCTGGAGGAGGGTAAGCAGTAGAGGCTTCTCAGGTGAAGTGACATCTACGCTGATATCTGAAGGATAAGTAGATATTAGCCAACTAACTAAAACAGAGGTGTCATAGGAATGTGTCTCAGGATAAAGGGTTAACATATGCAGAGAACCTGGGCTCCAAAGAGTACAGTTCTCACCCCATATCTATCCACATTCCAACACACCTAGATTCAGTGGTGCTCCACTTGGGTGGCCTTCCCATCAATAAGATAGTGGTGTAAAGTAGGGAATTTATAGTGCACTCTTGTAGGCTTCTATAGATGTTGAATAGCCTAAGATTGCTTCTTTAAAAAGGAAGCAGTAGCAGTGAGAAGATAATGTATCAATAGTGAAAATCCTATTAAATGGGAACTGTTAAACAGGAAATGTGAGAATCAGAGTAGAAAGAAAAAATAAGTAAAAATGCACTAAAATTACAATGGATGTAGTTGGAGACAATGAAATAATAGTAGTAGGTAAATAATTCCATTTTAAGATAGATTTCTACATCTTTAAATTGATCTGTATGGATTGTGTTATGGACAGCTTCACTATAATGTAGTTTTGCTATTAACATGTTGGATCTGCTGCATTTTTATCCTAGGTAACTTAACTAGACTTGAAAATATAGGAGTTGGATAAGGAACAAAAGATACTTTCATATTTATTTTGGGAAGGGGCTGTACAAAAAAGCCAATTATTTTCTGGGTAGAAACTTTTATGTGCATTTAAAATAATACTTTTTGTTTTTTGTTTTTTTTTCTTCTCTAAAATGAAGATATAGCACAAATTTTATGTTGAAAAATTTTGATTATGTATTGTAATGTGATAATTTTTTGTCCTTGAAGTTTCAAGAAATAACATTGACTATTTAAGTCACTTACTTGTTGGTCTTACTGAATTATTAGAATAATGGCAAATTTTAATGTGACTTCTTTGGAGAATGGGTTTGGTTGTCATATTTTTTCCTAAATTTATTTTTCATTGTTAGTGTAGACAGAATTCTAAAATGGCCCCAAGATTTCTACCACCTGTTGCATGTGCCCAGTTGTAGGCTCCTCCCATTGAATGAGGACAGGCCCAGTGAATATAAGTAGTAACTGATCAATTAGCTTTGAGTTAACTGCAGAGAGATTCTGGGTGGACCTAACCTGATTTTTAAAATGCTGGCCTTGAAGGAGCAAGCTGCCATGCTCTGGAGAAGGCACATGGCAAGAACCTATAAGCAACTAACAGGAGCCAAAAACGGGTCCCTGGCAGACAGCAGCAAGCAAATGGAGGGAGATGAGAGTTCGGTTTTAGGGCCGCAAGGTGGTGAATTCTGCCAACAACCAGAATGGACTTGTGCACAGACTTTTCCCTTGGCAAACCTCCAGGAGAGGACACAACCAACTGGTGCCTGGCTTCAGCAAGATTCCTGCCGTACGAAAATGAAAAGATAAATTTGTGCCGTTATAAGCCACTAAGTTTGTGGTACTTTGTTAGGAAACAAATAGAGATTTTTGTACCAGAAGCAAGAGGTAACAGTTATTCAAAATGTAGGAGCAGCTTTGGACTTGTCAGTATTCCGAGGTTTGCAGAGGCCGGAGGAATTTTGAGATGAGTGATAGAGAAGCCTAAATTGTGTTGAAGAGACCCTCAGTAGAAACACAGTCATTGCGGATTGCTGCCAGGGTGAAGACTTAGAAAGAAAGTATTGAATAAAGACATGTTATTGGACACTAGAGGAATGGCTTGATATGTAGTTACAGAAAGCTTTGCAAAATTGCAGTTACATGTTAAGCAGAACTCATAGGTGACAACATGGATATGTAATTAAGGAGATTTCCCAGCTGTCTGATTTGAAGGTGCTGCTGGGTGTCCTGACTTTTTACAGTAAAATGCTAAGCAGAGAGAGAAATTGTGAGAAAAACAGTAAAACAAAAAGAACTAGGACTTAATGATTTTGATCATTCTTAGCCTTCTAAATGACATCAGATGTTAAAAGTCAAAATTGACTTCCATAATGTAGCATAGAGGAAAAAAGTGTGTGATTACATAACTTTTTGCCCAATCTTAGATCAAAAATCAAGTGTTCAGTCACACAAAGGGCCCTTTTAAGAAATTAGTGTGTTTTTTTCATGTTATCTTCTGAGTCAAACCAGAGGAACTCTGGGAATCATGAGGGCATCACCCCTCAACTGTCTTAGCAGGAGACCATGATTATCTAAAAAAGATCTGTAGATGTTGTTTTTGCCTCATGGAGTAAAACCTGTGAGAAGATTATTTTAGCAGAAACACTGCCGGCATGGACTGAGTCGGGTGGAGAGTACAAAATGAAGAGAGACTTTTGAATGCTCAACATTCTACAGACAGTATGATAAAACTACTTAGCTGCAAACTGTGCTACCCTTTATAAAAAGAAGGAAGGATGGACTCAGGGTGGAGCTGAGAGCCATGGAGAGTTGTATTGGGCTTTGAAACCAAACGAGGAAACTCATTTACCTGGCTGGATTTCAGAACTGCTTTGGACAAGTGACCTCTTACTACCTTCCATTTTCCCCACTATAGTAGGAATGTCTGTTATCCTTGGTCTGCCCCACCACTCTGTGTTGGGAATAATAGGAGAAGGTAATTCATCTTAGTCTCATAGTTTTGTAAAGGGAGAGAAATTGTGCCCTAGCAGCCATATTTAAAACGTTATACCCAGGAATTGCATCAGCACCTAGAGCCGATTTAGTTTTAGACTTAGTGCTGGTACGAGGTAGATGAGATTTTGGACTTTGGGCTATAATGTGATGAAACTGTTAAGAACCCTAAGAGGAGGTGAGTATATTTTGTGTTGGGGAGGAGTATGAGTTACTAGGTGTTAGAGAGCACATCTTGCTTAAGGGGTTTAGGGAAAATTCAGTTCACTTATAATTACATTAAGGAGTATTTAGTAAGTCTAATGTATTTATAATTTTTCCATCTCATAGCTTTTTCTATATAGATTATTTTATTGTAATTTTATAATGGAAATGATGCTGTTTTTATTTTAGTAAGTAAAATATATAAGTTTTATATATTTATATGTTTATATATTTTAGGATATTTAAGAAAACCTGTTTATTGCTTTATTAATAATGTTAACATTAATACTTTCTGATAATGACTAAAGAGGATAATTAAGTATATTATTGAATCACTCATTTTTCAACAGTTTTGACTAAGTTGCTTATTTACTATAGTTAGCTATTACTAGGAAAGTCTTTAAATATTTTAACAACAATAGTAATTTAGTGGTATTGATTTTTTTCTTATAGGTTCTGCAGCCGTGTGACTTGTTCTATCAAGCTACTCAGATAGGTAGAGATCCACAAGTGATTGATATATCAGTAAAATCTCTGACACTAAAGGTAAGTTAAAAATATAGTCAGCCATTTAGATCTTTAGTGAACTTTATAAAAAAATAAACAATAGAAATAAGCAATTATTGTAGCAAGTCTATTGTTAAGAAAACTACATTTTAAAAATATGTTAATATGTGATATTCATGTAAATAATTGAAAGTTGTTGTGCTAATAAAATAATATTGTAGGCAATGAATTGTATTTGCTATTTAATGATAATAATAGTATTTCAACATTAATTACTTGTGATTCTTCAGCAAATATATTCATTTTTTTGAAGTATGAGATTTAACAGTGGTATGAGAATTTTTTTATTCAATTTTTTTCTCCTTAGGTTTCACCAGTTATCATAAATACTGTGATTACCATAACTTCAGCACTTTATACAACTAAGGAAACCATCCCACAAGAAACTGCTTCTTCTACAGCACATTTATGGGAAAAGAAGGATACAAAGAATTTAAAATTGTGGTTTCTTGAAGAACCAAATGAAGTTCAAAATATAGCTCCCACAACTGAATTGGTACCCAAAGGAGAGATGATAAAAATGAACATTGATTCAATTTTTATAGTTCTTGAGGCTGGAGTTGGTCATAGAACAGTGCCTATGCTTTTGGCAAAATCACGTTTTTCAGGGGAAGGCAAAAACTGGAGTTCCCTCATAAATCTCCACTGTCAGCTTGAGCTAGAAGTAAGCATATGTAGTATTTTTTCTAAATTTTATAACAATGCCACACATGGAATATTTTGAGAATCTCATTTAAATATTTAAATTAAACATAATTATGTTGGCTCACAAAAATTTTGGAAGAAAGCTCATAAATTTATGCCTTTGATATAGTTTTATGTGTACAGTAAGTCCTTACTTAACATCATTGATAGGTCATTAACTATAAGCAAAAGGACATAAGAAAACCAGTATTTTACCATTGCTAGTTGATATGAACAAGAATTAACTCCTTACAGCATTTCATTAGTGCTATAATGAAACATTAAACAAAACTTTATTTGAGAACCTGCTGTACATTGCTTTTAGACTACTTATCCCCATTAAGCATCAAAAGTTTGTATTTCAATTGATTTGATCAACTTAAATGTGATATATTAATAGTCTGTTGATCAGATTCAAAATTATTTTTAAGAATTAAATAGAATATCTTTTTTCCTTTAAAAGAAAAAGAAGCTATTTCTGAATCACTTCTGAAAGAGTAATATAAAGGATTAGATGGCTATATCTTACACTTTTATATAATGCAGAATCTTTATACCCTAGTGAGGATCCACTAAGAGCTTTCAGATTTTTGTGAGAGTACTTTATATGAGAAATATTTCTTTGAACCAAGGTATATTTTGCTTTAGAATTTATATAGAATCATCACTTTTCTTTTTTGGTTTAATAATTTAAACCAAAAGGAGTACTTTGGTTTAAATTATTAATCAAGATTACTGAAAACTAATCTGATAATCTACCTTTTATTAAAAAATCTAGAAGTTTATAATCTGTTATTTGTGTTGATACAGTTACATAGTAATAGAAGTAGAAATGACTGACTAGATTACAAATGTTCAAATTCTGGATAGAATTCAGTGTATTTTCTAGAGGATTTAATCTAGGATGTCCAGTTAGTTCAGAGAATTTAAATAAATACTCATTGGATCCTATGTTACTTGCCTTTGAAGGCTTTTGAAAAATCAATGGAGGTAGACAGGCATGCTAAAAAATGTCAATAATATATGATAAATAAACACAGTTTTTATGTCTAGCCTGCCCTGAAAGTCAAGGAAAGATTGTTAAAAGAAAGTTTTATTGGGATTTAGTTATGAAGACTGAATTATGAAGTTAACCAGGTGAGGAAAACACTGAAGAAGTGAGTGTGTAGGAAACCAATAATTGGCATATAGGATGGTTTTCATATAGGGGAGATAGCACAGCCAAAAGGAATGATAGTGGGAAACAACATGGAAGATCAATTTCACAAATACTAGAATGCCTAATTTACAAAATTTAAAAACTCTCTCTGTAGGTGCATTATTACAATGAAATGTTTGGTGTATGGGAACCTTTGCTTGAACCCTTAGAAATTGATCAGACTGAAGAATTTAGACCATGGAATCTTGGAATCAAGGTATATTTGAAATCTAAAAACTTTTCAAAAATTGAGGATGTCTGCACCACAGAAAACACATTAATTGTAATCACAACAAAATTTATGTTTTCTTATTATGAGCCTTACGGCTGCATGCTTCCTTATTTGACCTCTGAATGTAATTTTCAAGCCCAAGGTCAATACCTACCTATGCTTTTTCTAATACAAATAATTATACAGTATAATATTTATTATGTACTAGACTGTCTAAATTATGTACTTTTGCTTTCACCCTTATAACAACCATCTGAAGAATATACAGTTTTTAACTTTATAATAATGTTAGATGACTGGGACTAAAGAGGGTCTTCACTTAAGTAATACACATACCTTCAAAGTGGAGGAATTGGGGGGCAAATCTGGCACACAGCCCCCACTCATAGTAAAATGCTGCTAGCACCTTGTAGGTTGTTTTTTATCCTGTGTTTCATTTGTCTTCTGAGGGATGTGTATATGGGAGAAAATATATTATTATTTGTTTGAAATATGTTGTGCTTTATGTGATCATAAGAATCAGGAGCTTTAGATGGATGAAATTGCACTTCTGAAGAAAGTGACTGCAGAATGACTAGCATATTTCCTCCCTAATGAAGATTCATTCAACCTGCAGACAGGGTTTCAGTGCCTTAAAGCCATTTAAAGTAGCAGCAAAGATGACTAGCTTGGCATGCTCAGCTTTTTATATTAATTAGATCACTAACTTTTACTTAACATACATCTTAGATAAAGGATTTCAGTAAAGGAACTTATTTGGTGGTTTTTAGGTTGGAATGTATACATGAGCACTGGATCTGTGAATCCTAAAAAGAGGGAGATGGTATTGTTTCTTTCTGGGTGCTAGTGGCACTGTTCTGCAGCTATTGTTGGACTTCGTAAGTCCCTGATTTTCTGTTCTTTATTTATGACATGACCAATAGACTAAATGACTTTCCTCATTCTGAATTTTCATGTGCTTTTACTTTACATTCTGATGCCACATGCATTTAGTAATTTTGATTTTTTTCCTTCTAAAAATGTGACTGTCATTTTAGTATCACTGAAGGTAAGAAGAACTTTTCTTCTGATACTGCTCCTGCGCTGTATGACTTTAGTTGGTTGATATCCAAGAAATTCCAATAAGGCAGTGGAATTGGTAAAATGTTTTGCTATCTCTAATGTTATTGGTATTTGTCTAAAGTTTGTTTTTTCCTTTACAAAATGAGTTGTTGTGCTTTTGGGAACAAGTTTTCCTTATATTTTTATTATTGATATTATTTTAGATGAAAAAGAAAGCAAAACAGGCCATTGTTGAGTCAGATGCTGAAGAAGAAAATAACAAAGTGCCAGAATATAAAACTGTCATCAGTTTCTATTCAAAAGACCAACTAAACATTACATTATCCAAATGTGGTCTTGTAATGTTAAATAATTTAGCCAAGGTAAGAAAAGACATTTGAAACTTTGTGTCTGTAGTAGTCTGAGTTAACCTTTACATGAATAAAAAAATTATTAAAAAAAATTTTTTTTGAGATTTTATTTATTATTTCCAGAGAGAGGGGAAGGGAAAGAGGCAGAAAGGGAAAGAGAAATACCAATGTATGGTTGCCTTTCACCTGCCTCCAGCTACAGTCCTGGCTGGAGACCTGGCTTGCAACCTGGTTATATGCCCTGACTGGGAATCAAACCAGTGACCTTTGGGTTTACAGGCTGGCATCTATCCACTGTGTTACCAGCCAGGGCCAAATGAAATATTTTAATTAACTTAATTTTCATATGTATGTTAGGGTTCTGCTTGTCATTTAGTTTTCCACATTTCATTTTATTTTACTTCCAATGATTCTTACTTATTAGGCATTTACAGAAGCTGCCACTGGATCTTCAGATGTCTTCACAAGAGATCTAGCACCATTTATGATTTTAAATTCTCTTGGACTTAACATCTCTGTTTCACCAAGTGATTCTTTTAGTGTACTCAACATTCCAATGGCAAAGTCATATGTTTTGAAAAGTGGAGAGAGTTTAAATATGGATTATGTCCTAACAAAAGACAATGATCATTTCAATGCAATGACCAGCCTAAGCAGCAAACTTTTCTTCATTCTTCTTAGTAAGTGATAAATTATCTTCCAATGGCTTCAATTTCTTTTCAGTTATATTTTACATTCCATTTTACTTATGTATGATAACTTACAAGTTTTTATCTCCTTCCTAATAGATTGGGAATTTTGTTTCTTCCTTTGTAGGTCTTTGGTTGCTGTTGTCACTATATTTTCATATACCAAATTCTAACTTTCTTTACTACTTTATTTATAGCATGGTAATTTTCTGCTTTATATTTTTGGGAGGAAAAATACTAGATCTCATTCTTACTCAACTTTTACAGAATATAGGTATTGGTCGTTATTGTTTTAACCACCTTTGGTATAATTCCGTTGTGTTCCACTGAATGAATTCAAAATAAGGTTTGATTATATGGAAATGAACATTGTAATAATGGTTTTGGGGTTTGTAAATGATGTTTATGTTACGCTTACTGAGGTGAAAATTTTTTGGCCTGCTTCCCAGATTTTCATTTTCATGAGAAGCGAAAGCAAATAAACTTTAAGTTAAAATATATCTACTCATTAGGAAGTTAAATAGTCCCAAGCCTTGCCCACATCACTTTCTGATACTTTGACATTTAAATAGTTACTGTGGAGGGTATTTGAAAGGTGAGTTACACATTGAGTAGGATTACCGAAACTGATAGCTAGTGCTCTCTCCTTGTCACGCAAGGATGCATGGCTGTGACTAGGTTTCAGGTGTTGTCTGAGCATTGTCAGTGAACTGCCCTCATCAGTTTTACCTCTGTTTGATTTTAACTTCACATTTTTATGGACTGGAGTGAGGAGATTAATGTAAATAATACTTCATCCCCCAATACAGTATACATATGTATATTAGATAAATGTGTATAAAATTATGTTGAATCAAACCCTAGATACCACAAAGTATCACATGTTGAAAAAATTAAAAATGGAAAAATTGCAACTATCTTGGTAATTTCCAATGATGATCTGAAGATGTTAAGCTCTGGTTATTATAGCAGCAAATCAGAGATCACTTTCTTATATTTTATAATAATTTGTCTCAGTTTTTTGAGAAGTGTTATGAAACTATTTTTCATTTTTATTTTGTTGTTCAATTACAGTTGTCCTAATTTTCCCCTATCGCGCCCCACTACACAACTCCCACAGTAGATTCCCACCCTGTTGTCCATGGTCATATCTCCTTTATACTTGTTCCTTGACTAGACCTTTCCTCTTCTTTCCCCCATTATGAAACTATTTTGTTTGTAAGTGTTGCCTTAGGTCCAACTACTGAATGAGTTTTTATTTTAATTTTAAAGGTTTTTGTTAAAATATTTTGAAGATTTTAGATGATTGTGGTAGAAGTGCATTGTGGTTTCTTAGAATATCTCTTGGTATACGTCTATACAAATAACTACCCTTTGTTTAGTTTTAAATCCAAGACTTAAGTGACCTTAAGAAATCATCTAATGCTTCTGTTAATTAACATTTATCTAAAATTAATATATGGTGATTTATAATAACAAATTTCAAACATGTATTTTCAATTTAGCACCTGCTAACCACTCTACTGCTGACAAAATTCCTTTAACAAAAGTGGGACGCAGACTATACACTGTAAGACACAGAGAGTCTGGAGTTGAAAGATCTATTGTTTGTCAAATTGATGCAGTGGAAGGAAGTAAGAAGGTA
Source organism: Noctilio leporinus (assembly GCA_004026585.1). NCBI lineage: Eukaryota > Metazoa > Chordata > Mammalia > Chiroptera > Noctilionidae > Noctilio > Noctilio leporinus. Next base: position 130,211 of record PVIW01003486.1, on the reverse strand, counting down.
ACAGTTCGCTCCCCAGTACAGGTATGAAATGATACAGCTTTTTTGTGGGGTCATATGCATATTTATGTGCTAATAAAAAAAGAAAACTAAACAAAAGCAAATTACTACCAAAAGAATAATACCCATTATAGTAGGAATACAGCTAATATCAAAAAGAAGAGTCATTACCAGTAATTGTACTACTAATATGAGCAATCATAGGATTTTGTTCAATATACTTATAATTTTTTATAGGGCTATTTTGTAAAATCTTTTTGGAGTATTTTGATAAAGAAACCCAACTTATTAATATTTTGTTTGGGGTTTTTGTAGTATGTATATTATTCTTATGTTTTAATTAAAGAATATGGTGAGAGAAAAATTTTATAACTTTAATGAGGTAAAACTGATGTACTACAATAAGCTGCATACATTTAAAGTTGAGGTGTTTGACACAAAAATACACCTATGAAACCTCAATCATAGCCAAGTTAATGAACATACATGCTTATCTTCCCCAAATGTTCCCTCTCGCCCTGCTTCCCCCTTCCCAGCCCTCCACTGGCAGGCTCTCATTATACATTAGTTACACAATATAGAATTTTATATAAATGAAATGGAATACAAAATGGAGGTTTGCTTCTTTTACTAGGCATAATTTTGTATGTATCAACTTTTGTTATTAATGTTGTTACATGCAGTTGCATGTTGCTATTGAATAGTAATCTATAATGTGGACATACATACCACATACCATTTTCTCTATTATGAGGTAAGGGTTGAAGTTCCGTTTTTTCAATTGCCTGGCTAATAAGTTGTTCCAAACAAGATTATTCTTTTTCTGTTAAATTGCCTTGATACTTTTGTCAAACATAAATTGACCATGCCTGTGTGGATTTACTTCTTAATTTTCTCTTCTGTTTTATTACTGTTTGTTTATCTTCATGCTAATGCCATACTCTCTTGATTATACTTTACCCTGAATTTTGAAATTGGGTAGTTAAAATTGTCCTGCTTGTTCTTTATGGAGGTTGTTTGGGCTATTTTCAGTCATTTCCATTTAAATTTTAGACTTGGGTTTTCAATTTGTATCAAAAGATTTGGGCAAAAATGGCATTTTTACATATTAATTCCTGATTTTTAATTATTAGGGGAAGTACAGTTAATTTTTATATTAAGTTAATTTTTATATTTACTGTTTGTACTGTTTGATTCTTGTGCTTTTTCACATATAGTTGCAATGTCTGTAAAGACATTTTTACATTTTCTAATCTGGATTCATATTGTTTTATTCTGTTTTATTTTTTGCCTGTTGTGAACATGTTTTTGCCTTGTTCTCAATTTTAGTGTAAAAGTGTCCATTCTTTTACCATTATGTTTTGACAGTTTTTGTGGGGTTTTATTTGTTTGTTTTAGACACTGTTTCTCAGGTTGAAAATGCTCCCTGCTGTTCCTAGTTTGATGATATTTTTATCAGGATTTTATCAATGATTTTGTGTTTATTGAGAGGCTCTTTTTAAAAAATGTGTTAATATGGTTGATTTTTGTTATATTAAATAAGGTTTGATTGATTTTTAAATGTTAAGTCAACCTTGCATTGCCAGTGTAAATCTCAGTTGGTAATGAAGAATTTTTAGCATTTTAATGCATTGTTGGATTGATTTGCTAAAATTATATTTAGAGATTTTGCATTTATGTTCATGAGGGAGATTATGTTTTCTTTTTGAGAAGGTTTTTAAAATAAAGTTTCACTTTATTTTATGTTTAAAGACTACTCAGCTTACCTATTTTTTTCTCAAGTGAGCTCTTCTAGAAATTTTGAGTCTTTCATGAAATTTGTCTCTGAATTATTGCCTTTATTTTTTTTTACTTGTATATTTTAACTCATTTTCATTAGGTGTAGAAATCTCATTTGATAGTTTATTGTTTTATACTTTTTAAGAAGTTGTTCCACTGTTGGCTGGATTACATTATTTCTGACCAGAGTCTACTTTTATTAGTTGATACTTTCTTTATATACATTTAAGATTCTTTTCCTTTACCACTGGTTTTAACTAATTTGGTTGTGATGAATTTTAATGCAGTTTATTTCATGTTTCTTATACTTGGGTTTATTAAGTTTTTTTAATGTGGATTTATAGTTTTTATACTTTAGAAATTTTTTTGCCATTTTTTTCTTCTTTTTTTTTTTTTGTTTTTCCCCTCTTCTCTCTCCTTTACTTACCACAGTTAGATATATAGTATAAGAGTATATATAGTATATATACTTATATATAGTATAAGAGTATCTAAATCTGCCCCATAGCTCACCAACACACTGGTCATGTTTTCTTTCAGTCTTTTCCCCTCTGTGTTTCTGTTTAGTTTCTGTTATTATGTCTTTAAGTTCAGTTTTGTTTTTCAATGTCCAGTCAGTCTTTCCTTATTTCCATCCAGTATATATATAATTTTTTAAAGAGAATTGAGAATAAATCAGAATTAAGTCCTCACTTCTTTCTTGTTTTCTTATTTCTTTTCTTTCTTTTTCCTTTTTCTTTTTTTTAAGATCTTATTTATTATTCTCAGAGATAGAGGAAGGGAGAGAGGCAGAGAGGGAGCGAGACATCAATGTATGGTTGCCTTTCACCTGCCTCCAGCCTTGGACCTGGCTGGAGACCTGGCCTGCAACCTGGCCATATGTCCTGGCTAGGGAATCGAACCAGCGACCTTTGAGTTCTCAGGTTGGGGCCTTATCCACTGTGCCACCAGCCTGGGCTCCATCCAGTATATTTTTATCTCTAGTATTTCGGTTTGCATTTATCTATATTGTTCATGTCTTTTATTAATACCCTCAGTCTTTCCCCTAACTTTGAACATATCAAATATAGTTGTTTTAATATCCTTATCTACTAATTCTCTTAGGTGTATTCGATCTTTTAAAATTAATTTTTTATTATGGATCATTTTAAAATTATATGTCTAGTAATTTTTTATTGGTTGCCTAAAATTGTGAATTTTACCTTGTTAGAACTTCTATTTGTATTCATGGACATTCTCCAGTACAGTTATGTTAGTTAGAAAGTGATCCTTTCAATGTTTGTTTTTAAACTTCTTAGGTGGGGCCCAAGCAGCCTTTAGTCCAGGGCTAATTGTGCCCCACTAGTAAGGAACTGCAGCTAATACTTTCTGTACTGAACAAAATTACCATTTCGGATGGCTTGGAAAGGAACTGTGTCAGCACCGGAGATTGTTGTTCTTCCTCTTCTAGGTGGATCTAACCAAGCCTTAGATTGGTTGCTCATGTGCATGTGCTGACCTGTACTGAACTGAAGTCTTGAGAGTAGGGCACACAGACCCTTAACATTACCGATTCCCTCTCTGCAGCTTTCCCTCTCCGTGCAGTGAGCAGTGCTCTTCTTGCTTATGCAGTGTGCTCCTGTAAGTTTAAACCCTGCTGGCTTTCCAAACTTTTCATCTCTCCCTTTAATTTAGGCATACTTGGTTCTGTTCGACTTCTGCTTACCTATACAGTAGCCTAGAAACTCTAGGCAGTAAGCTGGAGCCATTTTAGTGCTTTTCTTCATGGATTTTGTTTTTGTTTTTCTTTCCTGTGCTGCTTCTTACCCAGTCCCTGGAAATTAATTGGTGTTTAATGTGTATTTTTCTCCCACTGTTGTTTAGGTTGGGAAGGAATATCTGGTCCCTATTTTTCTGTTATGGCTAAAAACAAGTTCCTTTTCTTTCATTTATGATTTATAATGAACTGTTTTAAAAAAGATGACTGTTGGACTGTTCTCATTGTTGATTTAAAAAATTTCATGAAGTAGTTAAACAGTAATTTTAAGTTTCTTATAGATATTATTTATACAAATTAAAATGTATTTCTATGATTTTAAATAGATGGGGCAAACAGTATATCTAGAAATAAAATATAATGAAATTAAGGCTATTCATTTAATCTTATTTCTCTCAGCAGGTTTTACTTTTTCATATTGTATTACATCCATCCCCTCTTTACTCCCCTCAGTCCTGATTTTTTTAACTAGTAAGATATTAATAAGATATAGAAAGATAAGAAAATGGTCTTAGTAACCTATTTGCTTTTCTCCTTACAAAGGTGACTCTAACTCTAGGCTTGTCAGATAATATGTAATAATGAGAACTATGTATACCTTTTTATCACTGTTGTATGCTACTCATTGGATGAGATACCTACCATACACTGTGTCTCATCCAGTGAATAGTATACAATAGCAATGTGAAAAGGTGAGCATTTCCCAGCCTAGGCTTGACCTTTACTTTGTCATATAGGCATTTAGAAATTTGATGTAATATTTTTTCTTGTGAACTCTTTCTACTGTTCTTGTTTAAAGAAGCTGTTATTCCTTATCTCAAAGTCAAGAAGATACTACTTTATTTCTTTCTAGGATTTTTAAAGCTTTGTTCTTGAAAATTCCTTTCCTGTGAAACTATCAAAACTTTTCTTGTATTTCTAAGATAAATAATTGCATGCTTGTTTCTTCTCTACCTTATATAAGCAAAGTGAATATTTCTGCATAGTTCTTTTGTTGAAATATTTAGATGGAATATATTTTAAATGTCTTGAGTTTATTAGATCAATGATACTAAATATTATTTGTTTTTCTTTCCCAGATTAGAAATCATTTTTCAATCCCACTTTCTGTTTATGAAGGGGATACTTTATTGGGAATGGCTACACCTGGAAATGAATTTAACATACCATTAGCATCTTACCGGTGATTCTTCTTTCTCATTCTTTTTGTTTGCTCTAATGTCTCATGTAGAATTATTAGTTTTTGATTTGGTAAGGATCTCTGTATACATTGTAAACATAACATTTAAGACAGTAGGTTTATAAGAAAAATATTCTTCTCTTAAAAGCTAAATACATTCATTTTCTGAAAGATGGAGATGTTACTTTAAGAATGTGAAAATATAAAAATTATTACAATACTAGGGAGGGAGGTAATTTCATTGTTCTAAAGCTGTAATCATATAATTTAATGTGTTTTCTTTTAAAGCATTTCAGTGCATATTGTTTATAATTTTTTATGCAGATCGTCGCTTTCTCTCAAGCCAGAGGATGAGGACTATCAAATGTGTGAAGGAATTGACTTTGAAGAAATTATAAAAAGTGATGGCACTTCTCTAAAGAAGAAGTGTCAACCTGTAAACCCTTCTAAGAAACCATTTAGTATTAATGTTGTCCCAGAAAAAGATGATTTGACGTCTCTGTCAGTGTATTCGGAAGACGGCTGGGACTTACCGTACATAATACATTTGTGGCCGCCTATCCTACTTCGAAATCTTCTGCCTTACAAAATTGCTTATTATATTGAGGTATCTTGGAACTTATAAAATGCCTTTGTGCCTTTGATTGTGTAGCTTTAGTTATTTAAGAGTCTGAAAAATAAATATTTTACAGTTCTAATACAAATTTTAGTACTGGTGATGGTAATACTTCAAATAAAACAAGAATGTTGCAATCATGTTGTATAAAAAGATGATTAAAAAATATTTTCCATGGATTTACCTTTGAAATTTGGCTACTATATTTAAATTACACACATAAATGTGATACCATTTAAAAAATATTTATGTAAGTAATCTAATTCCTATTAGAAAATTTAGGCAATAGAAATAAAAAATGCCTATAATTACATCAAAAGTAGCACTTCAGATGAAAATATCACTAAGTTTTAGAATATATATTTTGCAGTCTTTTCTATGCATGTACATTTCTACATTAAAATCTATGGATTCTAATGTTTGAAATAAGTGAGAATTAGTATTAAAATTATATTCAAGTACTAGACCTAAATGAAAAAACTGTTACATTATATTATATCCTCATGGTGGCACTATAAAAGGATTTTGTGCCCTAGAAAGATGCTTTTTATTTTAAATATTTTAACAAATTATATCTGATTCCTCCTTAGTATTTTAATATATTTGCCATGCTTATCAAATATAAGGAAATTCTTCATTATAGTCTATGAATTATCATTTTTGTTATTGTCTATTATTATTGGGGTTTACTATATGTATACACTTATAAAATTTTTGGGAGGGTAAAGTTAACATCTGTGATTTAAAAATACCTCTTTTCTTATGGTTAGCAGGTGTCATAGTGGTTAAGAATTTGCACTTTGCTGTCAGTTAGATCTGAGATTTAATCCTAGCTGTATGACTTGCTAACGTTATGTCTTTAGGCAGGTTATATTATCTTTCTGATTTATCTATCCTAATTTATAAAATGGGGATTGTAATAAAACTTGCATAATTGGGATGTGGGGAAAATCCAATTAAGTACTATGTATAAAGGATTTAGCACAATGCCTGAAGGTACATGGTTGCCATTTATATACCTCTCAAACACCCACCACTACTATTCAGTTCTGTGGATATTATCATGACACATGTCAATAACTCAAATTATTTTTCCTTTAACTATTTTAAAATCTTATAAGGAAAAGATTCCTGAGTAATAACAGCAGAAAGGAAGCAAGTTAGAGATGCTGGAAAAACTGCTCAAGTGTCCAGACGTACCATCTATGTTCAGTTCTCATAGAACTTTTTAATTTGATGCTTTTAGGGAATACATTCTGTTTGCTAATTTCCAAAGGGTATGATCAGTTTTTAAATTGATTCTGTGGTATAGAGAAGGGATTAGAGGAGATAAGAGCAGTTAGGAGAGTTAAAGTGAGTGGTTACAGTGATGTGAACTAAGGGTGGAGAGAAATGAACAGTTTTGAAAGATACATAGGATGCAATATTATAAACAATAATTAGAAATGGGCAATGAGGGATTGTGAAAAATCAAGAATGGGAGTTAGTAGGGATTGCTTATTTTGGATTACCATCAGTTTTCTCATGCACTTTTCATGATTTTTTAGTTTTCAACATTAAAATCACTAATGGATAAGATTTTTAAAATATTTCACTAATTATAGTATTTTATAATGTTTATTAGTTCCAGCAGAGTTTCACGTTATATTATTTGGTTTTATGCTAACAACAGACCATGTAGACCCAAGTATCTCAAATAATTTATGAAGTTCACATAGGTGGCAGAGTTAGAATTTAAATATGCCTTTTGCCTTGTCCTGACAGAAGTATATTTCAACAGCATTTTGTATAGCATTTGCAGTCATTAAAATAGAAATTTTGACATATTCTGAAACTTTAAAATTTTTACTATGTGTTTTTTATTACAGGGGAATGAACATAGAGTTTTTACTCTAAATGAAGGATGTTCTGCCCATATTTGTACTGTACAATTGGATAAAGCCAAGATACATTTAAAATTACTTGACTATCTTAATCATGATTGGAAAAGTGAATATCATATAAAACCTAATCAACAAGATATTAGTTTCATCAATTTCACCTGTGTTACAGAAATGGAAAAGACTGATTTAGATATTGCCATTCATGTGACTTATAATCCTGGCCAGACAGTTGTGGCATTTCATAGTCCTTATTGGATGGTCAATAAAACTGGTCGAATGTTACAATATAAAGCAGATGGAATTCATCGAAAACACCCACCTAATTATAAAATGCCAGTTCTCTTTTCTTTTCAGCCCAAACACTTTTTTAATAACAATAAGGTATATAAAAATTTTTAACTTTCCTATTTCTTAGTTATTTATCACTCCTTTCTAGATTTTAGAATTTGGAGAATAAAATATGAAATCACTAGAAATAACATCTGCTAAGTATTTGAGCTTATAAAGATTAGAATTTCATATTGGGAACACTTTAGTGCATTAACAATATAATATTTTGGACATGGACAATGGGATGGGGATTGACTGGGAGAAGGGGTTGGGCAGGTCAGGAAAGCAGCAGGGTGAGGGGTAAATTTGGACAATTGTAAAAACAACAATAAAAGGGGTAAAAACAATGTGTTTAGGCTAAAAAGCAAAAACATAAATTTAGGTTAGAATTTTTAAAGGTACCTAAATTGTAATCTATTTGAAATATTTTTCCCTAGGTTCAGCTTATGGTAACTGATAGTGAATTATCAGATGAGTTTTCAATCGATACTGTTGGTAGTCATGGAGCTGTTAAATGTAAAGCCTCAAAAATGGAATACCAAGTGAGTTCATTCTGTGCTCATTAAGAAACTTTTATCCAAACTGTGTCTCTTGGCTCTATTGACTACTTAGTTTTTAAAGATGTTATTTTAATGTACTGGCTTTTGAAATGTTAACATTTTTTTCCCTTAGGTTGGTGTCACTATTGACCTCAGCAGTTTTAACATTACCAGAATTGTAACTTTTACCCCTTTTTATATGATTGAAAACAAAAGCAAGTATCGTATATCAGTGGCTGAAGAGGGAAATGATAAATGGCTCTCTCTTGATTTGGAGCAGGTGAGTAGATGAACTTAAATAATAGAACTCTTCGACGTTTTAGTTTTCCCTGAAGTTAGATAACTGAAATTACTGTGTCATGTTTTAACTTAATATCCTGCCCACCTAAGTTTGTTTCAGTTCCATGAACATTTATTATTTTTACCAAGTCCTAGATGTTTAATTATTAAAATCTAGACCTTGCCATCTAGGAATACGTTCTTGCTAGGGGAGGTGGCCATTTACCAGTTACTAACCAAATGGAGTCAAATATAACAGTAGAAGATTAGATAAGGTATAAATGCAGGAAAGAGAAGGAAGTGATTTATTTTCTTAAGGAAGCTGTTGGGACTGCCTTCAAAGAATATGTTAAGCTAGTTATTTTAGAAAGGTGTTAGTAACTTAGAAGGAAAATATTTATTTTACTCCATCTTTAGCCATTAAACCTCTAGATAAGAGCTTTCTTAAGGGCTTCCTGAGGTTGATAGAATATTTTACTTTTGAGGATATTTTTATTCTAATTTGTGTTAGGCTTGTAAGGGAAGTGTTTAGTATTTTTGTTCACTGTTTCTTCTTGCTTTTAAGCCATCCTTCTGGAATCATTCTGCTTGATGTGCATCCTTTAGAATTTCCTTTGTGCTAGTGTTGGAGGAAAGTAGAATGCTTATTTTTATCCATAAAAGTTTTTATCATCATCTTTATTTTATGGCACTTTTTCTTGATAGTGAATTCTGTTTTTTCTCAATGTGTCATATTTTACTCTACTGTTTTTTGCCTTTCATTGTTGTTGAAAATTTGGCTGTGGTTCTGTCATTTCTTTGGAGGTTATCTTTCTTTTCTTCTTAGCTGCCTTCATTCTTCTCTTTGTGTTTGCTTTTCCGCGGTCACTACTATTTATCCACATCTGGGTTCCTATTATACATTCTGCTTGTATAAAGCAGACACCTTACTGCTGGATCTGTGGATTAATGAGTTTTCATACTCTCTGTAAAATTTGTTTCTTTAAATATTACCTCTCCCCTGTTCTTCCACTTTCCCCTCCTGAGTCTTTAATTAGACATATTTTAAACTTTTATATTCTATTTTCCATGTCTCTTAATGTCTTTTTAAATATATTTCATTTGTATAACTCTGTGCTGCAATCTGGATAAATTCTACATATACATATGTGTTCCATAATTTTCTACCTTTTTTGTGTCTAAACTGCTATTTAAGCCTTCAGCTGAGTTTTTTGTTTGAATAATTGTTTTTCTTATTTCCAGAAGGTCTACTTTAAAAAAAAAAAAAAAATGGAGCAGAATGAAGGTGACTAGGGAGGAGGGGGAGGAGAGGGGAGAAAAACAGGGGAGGGGCTTCATTGAGGAACTAATGTGAAAGACCCATGGACTTAGGCACAGGTGGGGATTGACTGTGGGAGAGGCGACGGGGGAGAGAGCTGCAGGGGACAGCAATGGGGGAAAATGAAACAATTGTATACAACAACAGTAGAAAATGTCTCCCTGTTCATTCATTCTTTCAGCAATACTTATTGTATACTCCTGAGTGCCTGGTGGTAGCAAGTTCCTGTCCTCATGTAGTTTCTATTTCAATAGAGGTGTAGGGAAACAATAAATTAATAACACCATGATCAATTAATAAAATATGTTTAAAGGTGACAAGTGTATAATGGAAGAAAAGAACATAGTACAGGTAAAGAAGTATTAAAAGAGTTATCACGAGCAAGGGATGAGCTATAATTTTACATATGGAGGTTAAGGATAGAACTCATTGAGGTCACACTTGAACAGACATGGAAGAAATGTGAGAGGGAGCAACTGTCAGTTCAACTGAGCTGGAGCTGAGCTGCCGATTGAGACAACAAACCTAAATGAATATAACAATCAAGTCTTTAATTACTTACTGCAATAGTATAAACAAGAAGCTGAACTGGAGAGAACACCAACTCCCCCCCAGGGGCAGCATTGGTCAGTGAGTGGTGAGGTGGTGAGGGGGTTTTGTCGCTGCCACGGAGCCCTGAATTAAAGGCTTTTACAGTTTTATGGACTTTGGAGAACTAGGGAAAATGCTAGGAGTGGCAAAGCCCTGAGCACTGAGTCAGAGGATAAAATAAACCTCTACAAGTTTCCTCTCTTGCCTTGATGAAGCTTTGCAGAGATTCCTGAGGAAGGCCTCTGCCAAGGGCCAGAATAAAGAGACCTCTGAATAAAGGTGCCTGAGGTAGGACTGCAGATATGTGTGTGAGCTTGGCTGTAGGTAGGGCTGAGTTCTGGACAGTGCGGTGCACTGGCTGCGCACTTAGTCTGGTATGGAGAGAACAGCTTTCCCCTATGAGACCTGCCAGATAAAGTCCCCTTTGTAATTGACTATGGTCTGACCTGAAGAATCACATGCATCTTTTTACATAGGAGCCAGACTCCTCAGCAATGTAGATACTTGTAGAAGGGCGTTAGAGATGGAAGGGTCAGCCAAGGCCAGGGCCCTAAGGCAGGAGAATACTTGGCATGGTTGAGCGATAGCAAAATTGGCCAATATTACTGGAAGAAGGAGAAGTGGCAGAGAGTAAGGTATAATGTGATGGAGGATAATCGTGTAGAACCTTCTGAGCCAGTGCAAGCTTTTGCTTTGAGTAAAATGGAGAACTGTAGGAGGGTTTTGAATAATGACTAAACATAGTATCCTCTCAATACATACTTATTGAACAAATACATTATTTAATTTGGTAATTGTTCCATGTGTGCTCATTAAGTCTATGGGTTCTTGGTTTGTTGGATGCAGAGCTCTGTATTTAGCTGCTAACAACTAGATACAACTTCAGCTTTGCTTTGCTTTATAGATTTTCTGTGTATATCTTTTTCTATACTTTTATTTATAATAGTCTGTGTCTTGATGTATGTGTGTCTTGCCAATAACATTATTGAATCTTTTTAAAAAACCTAATATAGAGCCTGTATTTCAACAGTTAATTTATATTTACATTAATTGCAATTAAAACTGTATAACAACTTGTTTTTTACTTTTAATTTCAGTTTTTCTTAGGAGAGTTTTTCTTTGCCAGCTTCAAAGGTTTGCATTTTAATTTTGGCTTATTGTGGCCAATCTTAACCTTAAGACTTACAGTCATGGTTATTACCTATGTAGGTTTGTTAAACTTTTCTATTATTTCTATTTTCCCACTGTGAAAGACAAGTACTTTTTTGCTTTCTCTAGTCTCAAGAGGTGGAGCTATTTTTATATTTTTTATAAGATCCACAGTGTATCTTACTAAACATAAACACATATACTTTAAAGGCAAAGGCTACCAGAAAATAGCAGGCTAGGGATGCTCAGCACATCAGTTACTCACAGGAAATACACTTGGGTTAGTATCGACTCTGCCAGGTAGGGTTCTGCTAGGTTGCAAGAAACCCTGAGAGGAACCTTCTAGACCTCTTCTAGCCTGCACCGTGTGCCACGTCTAATCCTGTTAATTATCTTTCATGGTTGACCAGAACTGACTCTTAACACCTCAGTTGTGCCACATTGTTCCCAGGTCATATGGTGGTGATCAGATATCACACATGAACAGGCTCATTGAAATTTGTGGGGCCTTCAATTTGGTCAGGGCCTATCTCACTAAGACAAGGTTTATAGCAGGTTTCAAATAAGTTGCTTCTGCTTTCTTGTTCTTTCCTGTGTTTGCAGCTCCTGTTCCGTTTTCTTTCTGGCTACGCTGGCTGTCTCCTATTCTTTTAGTTTGGTTTCCAGATCACTGATATCCAAGTTGTTTTTAAGATTTTGAGCCTATTTTCTACTTTGAACTTTAAAAATATCTTTTACTTTTTATCCTTATTTGACTTCCCTAATTCTGGATGTAATACATATCCTGAGTCGACATTTGTGTGTACTTTGACTTCTACTTAATTATTAAATGAGTTTTTGTAACTGAATATACCCCTTGTTTACACCTCACTTGCTTCCCAGCTCTCTGCTCAGCATACTTGATGATTTTTCAACCCTTCTCTAGATCTATACTGTGTTAAAATCTCTGCTTATCATAGCTTTTCAATTTACCAACAATTACTGCTTGAATTTACAGTCTGCAAGTGACAACCCATTTCTAAGTGGATAGTTTATAGCTGTTCAGATAAACAACCCAGTAGCCAGAGCTGTGTTGAAAGAGGTTTACTTTAATTTTAAGTATTCTTGGATGTGTTTATTAAAATGATAAAGGCCTTTATGATGCAATTTGTTTTTATTTTAAATATATGTAATATGTGTTTTAGTGTATCCCCTTTTGGCCTGAGGATGCTTCAAATAAACTTATCATTCAAGTTGAAAGAAGTAAAGGCCCTCCAAAAAAGATACATTTTAACAAGCAAGAAAATTGTATTTTATTGCGTCTGGATAATGAGGTAATTTTTGCGGGGTGTGTATGTATGTGTGTGATTAAAGAAGCTAATGTTACTTAAGAGTATTTAATTTTTTGTAGCAAATAATTTTCTCAGTTTTTTCCTTTTACCAAAAGTGAATGGATTTTGTCTTGTGTGTGAAGGCAAAAAGTACTGAAAGGAAACAGTCATAAAACAATTTAATTTGTTATATAGAATGTCAGTTGAAGTGCCTAGAATATACATCTGGAATTTGACATATCTATATATAATAATTGAGCATCGTTTTCCCATACATGCAATGTGAAAAAAATGTCATGAGTAGTTTTATTATTAAATGTTAATTAATACTCTTTGGAAAATGATTGCATTAAAGACTATATTTTCCCCCCCTTCTTTTATTTTCCCCCTAGCTTGGAGGTATTATAGCAGAAGTTAACTTGGCTGAGCATTCTACAGTTATTACATTTTCAGATTATCATGATGGAGCAGCTACATTCCTGTTAATAAATCACACTAAGGATACTATTATTGAATATAAGCAAAGGTAAGAAGATCATCACAAATACAATGTCCCCTGATTTGAACCAAGTCTAGGTAATGAGGTGCTGACTTTATGATGATTTCTTAAAATATAAACACTAATAATGACATTTGGTTATGTTAAACTGTGTTCTCATTTTTTAAAAAGTATATACTGAAGTATATGGGGTTAAATTGACTTCATACCTATACTTATATTAAGTTGTGATATGATTGATGTATAACATTGTATCAGTTGCAGGTATACAACATAATGATTTGATACTTGTACATATCACAAAATTATCACCACAAAACTAGTTAACATCTACCATCATACAGTTATAATTTTTTTAGACAGTTATTTTTTTGTGTGGTAAGACTTTTTAAATTCTTTCAGCAAAATAAAAAAAATTCAGTATTATTACTATAGTTACAACACTATATATTACATGCTGTACATTTCGACATTTGTAACTGAAGTTTGTGCTTTTTGACACCTTCACCCATTTTGTCTAGTCTCCCAACTTGGCTTTCTTTTTTTATTTTTATTTTTTTAGCTGGATTGAAAGGCAGTTTTATCTATAATTTTTTTGAGGAAACTATACTGTGTTTTACAGTGGCAATACCAAGTTATAGCCCCACCAACAGTAAACAAGGTACTCTTTTTCCCCACATCTTTGCCAATACTTATAAATTTTTCTATTTTTAGAAAGCTAATAGCCATTCTAATAGGTGTGAAATGAGATCACATTTTTATTTTTATTTTCTTTTTCCTGATAATTAGTGACGATGAGCATCTTTTCATATGTCTGTTGGTATGTTCTCTTTTAATTTACTTCCAAATGCATCAGAAAAACAAACAGAAAGAACTGCAGCAAGTATGTTAGAAGCTTGATCATTGTGACATCCTGTGAGGAAAATGTCAGGGTTACAAATCTTAAGAATTTTGTTGATTTTTCAAATTTTTTATATTTTTAATGAACACAGTATAAATACTCAGTTTTCCCCCCAAATAGTAGGTACCTTCTTGTTGCTAAGCTATGTGCTAAAGAACTGCTACATTTTTAAAATTATATACTTTTTTAAAAAAGATTTTATTTATTATTTTCAGAGAGAGGGGAAGGGAGAGAAGCAGAGAGGGAGAGAAACATCAATGTATGGTTGCCTTTCACCTGCCTCCAGCCACAGACCTGGCTGGAGACCTGGTTTGCAACCTGGTTATGTGCCCTGGCTGGGAATCAAACCAGCAACCTTTGGGTTCACAGGCCAATGCCAATCCACTGTGCCACCAGCCAGGACCTAGGACTGCTACATTTTTAAACTTCCTTAAAGACTATATTTATATCTTAATATTTCAGGACTCCTACGAACATCATTTATTTCAATGTGCTGTGCTATCATCATATTTTCATAGTAGTGTTATAGGTTATGTAGCTTTATGTTCCTGTACATACTGGTCCCAGGCTTTCTTGAGATTATTTGTCTACTTTTTTTAGTTTGTTTTCATCCATCACCTGTAAGTGGACCTATATTTATCAGTACACTGATGCTTTCCTTCCACTGCTGACTATACTGTTTTAATCTTTGATTCAGATTAAATAGACATTGAGTGAGGACCCCAAGGCTGTGCAGGAACATACCTAGAACCCCTCTTTGCTCATCAGTTCTTCCATCTGTGGAAGATGTTGAGAGAGAAGAAAGCTTATTTTAATGAAGAACTATATTATAAAAATAATAAATTTGCTGATGGGCCTGGTGGTTCAGTTGGTTGAAGCATCCTAATGTATATGTGTGTACACACACACAGTTGCATGCTCAATTCTTGGTTAAAGAACATACCTAGGTTGCAGATTCCATCCTCTGTCAGGTCATGTAAAGGAGCCAACCAGTTGATGTCTGTCTGTCTGCCTGTCTCTATCTCTGTCATTCAGTATTATTTTTATTACTTTATGGGTAACTCTGAATTTTCTAGATGTTCATATGCTATTTTCTCTTTATTTTCTTAAAATGTAACTATTTTACAAAGATATTTCTAGGATGATATTCTCGTATTACTAATTTTGTTTCATAACCAATGAAGTATTTCAATCTGTAAAATTAACTTACTCAACTTACAGAAGTTATATTTCATTATTTATTTGGTTTATAACTTTCCCAGTTTTTAAAATTCTTTTAATCATTTTGTGAGTTGGTTGAATTTCTTAGGTTTATATTTTACATCTTACGGTTCTTAAAAACAATTGAGCTGTATTGTTTTTGCCAGACCAAGACCAATACCCAGGAAAGAGTTACCAACTAAATTAAATCCTCTCCAGATTTAGCATAAATAAGATAAAGTAATTGGAATAATTTTCTTTCATAACTAATTTGTATTAACATAAAAGTTGATAAAGTAATTTGAAAGACCTGAAGACCTTTATTTCCTACGTAGGAGAGAGATTTCCCTTGAGGTATTCTTATTATTTTCTTAGAAAACCTCTGTAATGTTGCATAAGGAAAAACTTGCAGTCTACTCTTACCTAGAACTATTATAAATCTCAATTATTGCACTTGGAATTAATGAAGTATTATTTTGAGTTCTTTACATATTCATATACTTGCACCTCATTTAATGCATATATTTACTATTTATGTCAGTTCTCTCAGTGAAATAGAAGATTTTCTTCCTCCTGGAAAGGCAGTATTTTATACATGGGCTGATCCAATGAGCTCTAGAAAGCTGAAGTGGATCTGTGAAAAGAACTACGGTGAAGTGGACCAAAAAGAAGTATGTGCTGGGCCGATTATCATGGTGTTTCCAGGAGCTGTTTTTTAATGGGATTCTCTTTTAGCCTTGCTAGTTTAATGCTTGTTTTATGTCTACATGTCTAAAAGAAACTGCCAAAGGTTTTAAAAGTAGTTTTCAAACTTGAACTTAACCAAATATGTTTAAAACTGAAATTAGTCTTACTTTGTCTACATTATTATTTGCTTCCATTGTGTTATAGGGGTAAATTGTGCTTAGCGAGGTGCTTTCAGCCTTCACCTCCTAAACACACGTGCTCTTTGCTGACAGTCATCTTAGGCTCTTTTCACTTCTGTGAGGGACACTTACAGGTCTACTAACTAAAGAATTTTATTTCTGGTAGCAAGGTATTAGATTTGTTTTCTCATGATGATGAAGTTATACATACATATTTTCCAGTAATATTTTCAGTGACTTTCAGAAATTGTTTTAAAATTTTATGTCTTTCAAAATGTATCTTTTAATTTGACCCCTAATCCAATGTCTTGTTTATTTGATCTGTTTATTAGAAGTTTTTCGTATTTATATCATAATGATACTTAAATTTCATAAAGCTAAATTAGAAATCCACTACAAAATATTTAAAAGAATTTATTTTATTTTCTATTGAATTTTTTGGGGTGACATTGGCTAATAAAATTACGTTGGTTTCAGGTGTACAATTCTATAATACATCATCTGTATGTTGCAGTGTGCGTTCACCACCCCAAGTCAAGTCCCCTTCCGTCACCATTTATCCCCCTTACCCTCTTCTACTACCCTCCCTTCTCTCTAGCAATTATCAGACTTAAGAAATATTTGAAAATAAGTTAGTTTTCTTATTTCTAAATGTAGTTTTTAAATTAATTTATTGTTGTTGTATTACAGTTTTCCCATTTTCCCCCCATTGCTCTCCCCTGCTCCACCCAACCCATCCCCTCTCCTATAGTCAGTTCCCACCTTGTTGTCCATATCTCTCAATGTAGTTTTACTGCCATATATTTTATTTTAGAAAGAATTGTAAATACTATGACTCTTCCTAGATACTGATTTTTATCAATATCTAGGAATATTGATTTTTAGAGTTGGTAGCAACTCTAGTTTTTAATTTCAGTGAATTACAATGTGAATGTCTACAGTATATTTTTTCTGAATCAGAATATTAACTAGAAATTCATGAATGACTGTTAATTATTAGAATTTGTTACATTCATCTTGCCATTGCACCTCAAGACACTGATAATCAGCACAATGCTTACATATAAGGACTTCCTGTAAAATTATTTACCTATGGTGAATATCCATGTTTTGTAGAGCATGTGATTGAGGTGTTAGATATGTTTTATTCTATTTAATTCAGCTCTGTTAGAAGATTTGAATTTCTAACTGAAAACATGTAACACATTGCTTAGTCTTAGAATAAAGGAGAGAAAATAATACTTTTGTGTTATTGATAAGTTACATGGGAAGACTAATTAAACTTTATCAAGCTAATTAATGAACAATTGATGTATCTTCCTAATAACTTTATAGTAATAATTGCAGAAGCTAATATCAAATGATCCCTATTATACAAGCTTCCAACGTTATATAAATATTCATTTAATTTGTTCAATCCTGTGAAGGAGGTTCTATAAATCTGCTCATTTATTTTAATGTGAATTTTAGATTTTGTGTTGGTTGGGACCAAATTCTTAATTTTTAATTCTTTGGTGGTTTTATTTTAGGATATGATGACATCTATAGATTTGGGGAAAAAGACTATTTATTTAGTTTCATTCTTTGAAGGCTTGCAGCGCATTATTTTATTCACTGAAGATCCAAAGGTATTTAAAGTGACATATGAAAATGAAAAAGCAGAATTAGCAGAGCAAGAAATTGTGTTGGCATTACAAGATGTTGGAATTTCTCTTGTCAACAATTACACAAAGCAAGAAGTAGCCTATATTGGCATTACAAGGTTAGATGCATTAAAATTTGTATAAATTTATGTGATCAGTTATTAATCATCAGGGATGTGATTGTAAAAATAAAATAGTTTAACTTATTTGTATTAGTTAGCCATTAATACTAAGGTAATGCTAATTTAAAAATATTTGTGATACTGTTTTTTGCACTTTAAGATAAAGATGTATCAAAAATCAAATTTATAACTTCTTCTTTATGTTGTTCATTCTCTCAGGTCTAAAAAGTTAGATTTATTCAGCTTGTCAAAAGTATACATTACTTAACATTACTTAACATGTCATAAGGTTATCCTGCCACAATGTAGGCTACATTGTAGATGCTCCTTAAATAGCTGTTCAAGGAATAAAAACAATTACATTCTGTTTTGACCCTGGTACTTTAATACTATATTTATCATTCACCATATAATTTATCGCTAGTAAAATTTTTTCTTTCCCTAATCATAAAAACTCAAAATTAACAATTTATGAATATTCCTAATTTGAGAGCTCCTCTGTATTCCATTTTCTCTAACTGGGATAATATACCTAGTTTCAAATCTTTGACTTAACTATATATATTAAGGATATATAACACAGATCTAAATTTGTTTTTCACTGTAAATGCATATAGAAATGCCCCTGACTTTTTGTTGAATAGAATCTGTTTTAAACAGAATATTAAAAATTATTTTGTTAAAAGTACTTATTCTCAAGCCCTGGCTGGTGGCTAGGTGGATAGGCACTGACCTGCGAACCCAAAAGTCACTGGTTTGAATCCCAGTCAGGGCACGTAACCAGATTGCAAGCCAGGTCTCCAGCCAGTTCTATAGCTGGAGGCAGGTGAAAGGCAACCATACATTGATGTTTCTCTCCCTATCTTCCTCCCTCCTTGCCCTTCTCTCTAAAAATAATGAATCTTTTTTTAAAAAGGGAAATAATTTTAGAATGTGGATAGACTTTTTATTCTGTATTGAATATTTTCAGCAATTTTTCAGTGAATTAAATTTGTTCCTTTCACTCTCTCTCCTAGATTATTATTTCATACGTTGTCTCTTTCTAAAACCCAGTTCCCTCTCTCAGCTCACTGCCTTGCATCCATTTCACTGAGAAAATTGAAGCAATCAAAAAGAAACTTTTAGAGACCCACCCCCCAATATCAATTCCCTACTCACCAGGATTTGTTACCTACATACGATGCTGACATACCTCCCCACAGTTAAAGATACATCATACGAGCTCCTTTAAAAAAAAAAATTTCTGCTTTTTCATTGTATTCTATTACTTCTTCTTAAGGCACTGATCCAGTAATTCTCTTCTTTTTATTTCCTGTGTTAACGATTTTTGGCTCTCTTTTGGATTGTTCTCATCAATGTCAATCCAACTTAAAAAAATTCTCTCAAGCTTAATTTCCCTGCTATCATGTATTTATTTGCTTCCTTTTATAGCCAAACTACCCAAAAGAGTTGTCCATTACAAAAGAGTTAAATATATTCACTATGCTCAATTAGTTTTTTTAAAGTTTTTATTTATTATTTTTAGAGAGAGACCTCAATGTATGGTTGCCTTTCACCTGCCTCCAGCTACAGACCTGGCTGGAGACCTGGCTTGCAACCTGGTTATGTGCCCTGGCTGGGAATCAAACCAGCGACCTTTGGGTTCACAGGCCTACATCTTATCCACTGTGCTACCAGCTAGGGCTGTTCAATTAGTTTTTTTACCCAATTTTCTATAACCACTCCAATGGGCTTTCAATCTCGGTATACCATGAAACTAATGTTGTCAAGTTCACGCAAGAGACTGGTGTATTTTCAGGTTCAGTGCATGATTACCACTTCTCCTGTTGCTTCAGGTGATGTCATTTAACACAGATCCCTTCTTTGACTTGACTTAAAGAGTCCTCACCATCTTGATTTTTCTGTCTATCCCAACATCCTCAGTCTCATTTGTTGGCTCCTTGTCTTCTCCACTGCTTAATGTTGGGTGCCAGGAGGGTCTCAGAGCTTAGTCCTCTTCTGTTTCAGTATTATGATTTCAAATACCACATACATGCCAAAATTTTCTAAAAGTACATCTTGAGGCAGATTCTTTTATTTTCTTGAACTCCAGGCTTATATATTGAACTGCCTACACAGTTTTTATTCAGATACCTAAGACATTTCTTAAACTTTATGTATTTGAAACTCAATTCCTAATCTTCTACCAAAACATGCCTCTCCATTGAAGTTAATGACAACTGCATCTTTCTAGTTACTCAGGAGAAAAACTTTGAATCATGTTGATTCATCTCTTTATCTCACCCCCCACATCTAATCCATCTAGAAGTTCTGTGCTGACCTTACCTTCAAAACACACAGAATCTGACCAGTTTTCACCCTAGGCAGAACCATCACTTCTTCTTCCCCGGTTTACTATAATTCCTAACAAGCTTTTCTGCTTCTCACAGTTATCTCTTTATCTCTTCCTCCAGCCCAGCATTGTATTCCTAAGAAAGTTTAAGTCAGATCACGCCCCTAATCTTCTCATAATCTGCCAGGGGTTCTTCATCTCAGAGTAAAACTCAGAGTCTTCATAATATCCTACAAGGTTTTCCCATTATTTGGCCTCTCCCAATGTCTTACTTCATCTTCTCTTAATGTGCTCTAGGTATGCCAGCCTCCTTTCTCCTCTTCATACACTGCACATGTGTTCTGTTTTGGAGCCCTGGCTTGAAATGTTCACCTGTTGTCTTATGGACAAATCTCTTTTCAGGTTGTTGAAATCTTCTGTGACACCCTGTTGACCACTCTATTTTAATACTGAAATCCCACAACTTTGCATATCTCAGTATTCCATATCCACCTCAACTTGTCTTTCAAAAGAACTTCACCTCCTAAAGTGTTTAAGTATGCTAATTACTGTGATTATGTTGTTTTGCCTGTCACTCTTCAACCAAAATAAAGCTCCAGAATGGGAGACATGTTCATTGATAGCATTCCTACCACCTAGAATGGTGCATAAGCAGGAATTTAATAAGATTGGTTGAATGAATTTTATGGTCTCGGACTTGTAATTTGCTCACTTATTATTGAAAATATTATAAGATTTTTACTCAAGGCTTTGTAATTCATGTAGTAAACCAGTTAAAATGAAAATGTGAATAAATGAGTATCATGACTTTTGTTTCCATATATTAGTTCCGATGTGGTTTGGGAGACAAAACCCAAGAAGAAGGCAAGATGGAAGCCAATGAGTATAAAGCACACTGAGAAGTTAGAGAAAGAATTTAAGGAATATATTGAATCTTCACCTACAGAAGATAAGGTTCTTGAGTTGGACACTAGCATTCCGGTAATATTTTTAAGTACTGATAATGAAGTTGTAATTCTTATCTATTGTAATTAATCACTGGTTAATTTTAAAGGAAAGTCTTATTTCCTTATAAAATAAATGCTATAATACATACTTTATATAAAATAGTTGTCTGTAATAAAAACTCACACTTTCTCTTGAGATGCTAGTGATCTGTTCCTCGGTTAACAAGCCATTAATTAATTATATTTCTAAGATTTTATCTTTCATCACTTGTTCTTGATAAATTTTAGTAAATTTATATAAAAAGTCATACAACCATGCTGTAAGGAATATCTAAGTATTTTGTGAATTGAAAGGATATAAGCTATAAAGGTCTTAACCTAAATCTAACCCAATGTTTAGCCTGTTATTTTAATGAATATTTCAAAATTTTGGTACAAATTTCTACTTCTAATCAATTATTAATAAATTGAAATTCTATGTTTTTTGGGGGGATGGCATATTTTTTAGGTTCTCTTTACACCAAGTGGTAGTAACATGAAAATTCTGCAACCACATGAAATAGCTATACGAAGAAATTATCTGCCAGCATTAAAAGTGGAATATAACACATCTACACATCAATCATCATTTAGAATTCAAATTTATAGAATACAGGTGAGTCTGAAAAGATAGTCAATATATTCTAAAGGAACATAACAATAAACAAATGTATTCTCATGGTCTGTTTCATTAGCACTATCATTTTAATGTGGGACTAAACTTTCTTATTCCCGTACTTCTTAAATCTTGTTATTCTAGTCATTCTATAATTAACATATGAATATACTGACCTGTTTTTTGTTTTTTTGTTTTTAATTAGGTCCAAAACCAGATACATGGTGCTATATTTCCATTTGTATTTTATCCTATTAAACCTCCCAAGTCGGTCACCATGGATTCAGGTTTGTTTATATTTTTAGATTACATAAAAATGGTTCTATCAGCTATTTGGTTTATTTTTCTATAAAAGTATGAAATGAAACCATTTTACTCAGCTACTTCAAGATTGAATAAATACTGAAGAGAAGATTAACTAGAAATATGTATTTAAATTTTTATAATTTTTTTTTAATTATGAATTTTAAACCTCTGATTTAAAAGCCACTCAGACCTTTGAATACATTGTGAAGAAGTTCAATTTCAGGCTGTGTGCTGATCACAGAAAGTGTCCTATAATCTCTACATGGGAATGACTTCCATTCTCATCCTTTCTTCCATTCTCTTCTCTGCTTCACTGTCTTCGTTCTTTGCTGCTCCCTTCTCCTCACTTTCTCCCCCAATCCTGCTACTCTGCTTCCCTCCCCTCTCCTTTTGCTTTCCACCCCCACCTCCATACTACCAACTCTGAACTAGCCAAGGGAGTATTCTTAGTCTGCCTGGAAACTTTCTGTATACATGCCAAGCCCTTCCATCTGGAAGTCTGGGTCAAGATCCTGAAACCTGTGTTTTCACAAAGCTTCTCTGATGCTTCCAATGCTTGTTTCCAATTTAAAATCATGAATTTAAAGGATTGGTGTTCTTATGGTGAATGTAAATAATTTACAAAAACAATCCTAGAGTCTAAAATGAAAATTGTAATAGATTGTGCAAATACTAGTAATTTTAACTGATATTCATAATTTAGTAAATTTAGTTGGCCATTGTGATGTGTATTGCATTGCAAAAAATGCTTATTGTATTTCATTGAAAGCATTATGGCATTAATCATATTATTAACTTTTACAGCACCAAAGCCTTTTACAGATGTCTGTGTTATAATGAGATCTGCAGGGCATTCCCAGATATCACGTATTAAGTAAGTGTCTTAATAAATTTCTTGTGTATTTATTTAATGTTTTGATTTAAATATGTGATTTAATTGTATTCTTTAAAAAATAAATTTTAGATGAATAAAAGACTTAAGGGTAAAATATTAAATTATGAAGATCACAGGGAAAGTATTAATTATTTTATAATTACAGAGAATCAAAAGGCTTTGAATGAAATACACCTCCATGTTAACAGTAGCCATTTTTAAGTTATAGGCATTTTGCCCTGACCTGTGTGGCTTGGTTGGGCAAAGCAAACGTTTGCAGGTTTGATACCCAGTCAAGGCATTTGCTTACATTGTAGGTTCAGTGCCCAATCTGGACATGTACAAGGGACGACTGCTTGATCGATGTTTCTCTCTCACATTGATGTTTCTCTCCCTTTCTTTCTCCCTCCCTTTCCATCTCTCAAATTAAATGAATGAATAAACAAACAAAATCATTTAAAAAATAAATATTTTTGTTTTTGTTTGTTTTTTCCTCTTAAGTTCTCTATAATTATTGCATATTGTTTTAGAAACAGGGAAGAAAGAGTAGTTTCAAATTCTGTCACCACCCAGTCCAAGAGATGAAACATTTACAAAAAGACCCATCTCTGTGTTATTCGCTTCTCTTGTTTACCCTATCACCAAAATAAATGCTATCTTTATTCCCTTGATTTTTAAAACTATAGTTGCATAGTATATTTGTACCTAAACATTATTATTCTTAAACAATTTGAAACTGTATATATACTCCTGGGACTTACTCTTTTCATTAAACTTTTTACTAAAATTCATTCATTTTGTTGTATGTAGCTAGAGTTTAGTCATAATCACTAATAATGTTATATGGCTGGCTGCCACAGTTTACTCAGACATTGCCTCCCTACAGTCATTTTCATACTTTATTTTGTTGCTATTATAAGCAATATTACTACAATAGCTATCTTTATAAAATTATTCATTCTTACTGTTTTTCTCATCTAATTTTCTTAATACCATTAATTGATGATCTTTAATGTTTCCTATTTTGTAATATAGGTACTTCAAAGTGTTGATCCAAGAAATGGATCTCAGGTTAGACCTTGGGTTTGTCTATGCTTTAGCAGAACTTATGACAGAAGCTGAAGTAACTGAAAAAACTGAGGTAAGACTTACAATAATAATGTTGATGGGAAGGATTAGGGAAAGAAGAAAAAAAATGATATCCTTATATATTCTTAAAAGTATTAAAATGTCTTTGTGGCTTTGTTTTAAAATATTTTTATTATGCTGCTGTGGTAAGTACATTGATAGAAATCATATTTTCAGATTATAGAAGACAAGAATGGTCTTAAGCAAAACTACATAGAAGCAAGGTAAATTAAAATAGTCTTTTTAAAGTGAGTTAGCAAGTAGGAGGAAAGTTTTAAGCCAGTAGTAGGATGAAGAGAATAACCAGTCATTTTCATGTTACAATTTTTTTTCCTATTTTACTGTCCACAGTTATTTTAATAAAATAATAATTTACAAATGACCAGGATATTTAATTTGAAGAAGGAATAAGGCAAATAAAAGATAGTGTCTTATTTGTGACTGATGGAAGGCCATAAAATCACAATAAAAAGGATGGATCAGATAGGTTGTCTTTTTCAGCTGCCCTTATAGAAACAATTCTGAAGATAAACTACATGGATAAAGAATAAGACCAAATAAACTTTTTTCTTGTAATAGGTTTATTGAGATAAAGTTCACATACTATACATTTTACCTATTTAAAGTGTTTAATTCAATAGTTTTTAGTATATTTACAGAGTTAAACAACCACTCCACTGTCTAATTCTAAAACATTATCATAACCCCAAAAAGAAACCATTCTAGCCCTATAGAACCACTATACTTTCGGTTTATAGGTTTTTCTACTCTAGATTATATCATATTAATGGAATAATATACATTGTAGCCTCTTGATAGGATTATTTTATTTACCATAATGTTTTCTAAAGTTCATCCATGTTGTAGCATTTATCTATACTTCATTTTTTATAGCCAACTTTTATTATACAAATATACCTTATTTTATTTTTTTTATCCATTGGTTAATGGACATTTGAGGTGTTTCCACATTTTGGCTATTACAAATAATGCTGCTATGAGTATTTGTGTACAGGTTTGTATTTGAACATAAGTGTTTTTGTTTTTTTTTTTATTTCTCTTGTATGTATACCTTGGAGTGGAAATTCTAGGAACATGATAGTTCTGTTTAATCATATTAGGATTGCCAGACAGTTTTCTATGGTGACCATTTTATGTTCTTACCAAAATGTATGAGGATTCTGATTTCAACAAACACATGCTTACCAACACTTGTTGTTATCTACCCTTTTTCCCTAACTATCCTTCTGGGTGTGAAGTAGTATATCATTGTGGCTTTGATTTGCATTTATCTGATGATTTCATGATATAAAGCATCTTTCAATGTGTTAATTGACTATTTGCATATCTTCTGTGGAGAAATATCTATATTCAGATATTTTGCATATTGCTTAACCAGTTATCTTATTTGTATTGAATTGTAAAAGTTATTTGTACATTCTGAATTTAAGTCCTGTATTAGATACATGATTTTTAAATATTTTCTATCATTCTTTGCATTGTGTTGTACTTTCTTGATGTCTTTTGCAGCACAAAAGTTTTTGATGTTAGTAAAATCCAAATTATTTTTTGCTGGTAGTCATGTTTTGCTGCCATTTCTAAGAATCTTTGTCAAATCCAAGGTTATGAAGATTTAGTTCTATAATTTAAGAGTTTTAAAGTTTTAGCTTTATAATTAGGTCTTTGGGCAGGGTTTGGTCCAGAAACTAGTACAAATGACCTATGGATGTGGACAACAGGGTAGGGATTGCCTGTGAGAGAGGAGATGGGGTGGGAGAGGGGAGAGCAATAGAGGGAAAAAGGGACAACTGTAATAGAACAACAATCAGTTAATTAAAAAAGGAATTAGGTCTTTAATTTTTGTGTGATGTGAGGTAAGGGTTTATAACAGCAGTCTTTAGTATTGGACTATCCAATTAATTCCCAGTATTTATTAAAAAGACTATTCATTCTCCGTTATTGGTCTTTGATACCCTTGTCAAAATCAGTTGATTATAGATAATGCGATTTTATTCCAGTGATCTATATGTCTGTCTTTGTGCCAATACTACGCTGTCTTTATTAATTGTTGTTTTATAGTAAGTTTTGAAACTGAAAAGTGTGACTCCTCTTACTTTGTACTTTTTCAAGGTTTCAGGGGGCTATTTTGGATCAGTTTGCAATTCCATATGAATTTTAGAGCCAGCTTGTCAACTTTGGAAATTGTATATACGACTAGGATTATGTTGACTCTACAGACAATTTAAGGGATATTGCCATCTTAACAGTATTAAGCCTCTTAGTCCTTGAATGTGGGATGTTTTCCATTTATGTAGGCTTGCTTTATTTTCATTCAATGGTGTTATTTTTAGACTGTAAGTTTTGTATCTTGTTAAATTTCTGAGTATTTTGTTCTTTTTAAGGAATTATGAATGAAATTGTTCTCTTACTCATTTTTGTTGTGTTCTTAAAGTGTAAAGAAATACAATTTTGGGGGGGCACATATATTGATCTTATATTCTACAACCTTACTGAACTTACTTATTAGTTCTAATTGTTATTTTGTGGAATCTTTAGGGTTTTCTAGATATAAGACTATATCTGAGAATAAAAGTAGTTTTGCCTGTTCTTTCTAATCTGGGATACCTTTCATTTCATTTTTGTTGTTGTTGTTTATTTGTTTTGCTAGAACGTGTAATACAACATTGAATAGATGTGCTAAGAGCAGACATTTTTGCCCTGTTTCTGATCTTAGAGGGAAAGGTTTCAGTCTTTTCTCCATTACTTAGGATGTTGATGGTGGATTTTTTTGTAGATGCCCTATTTCAGGTTGAGTTCTCGTCTATTTATTGTTGTGTACTAGTTTTATCAAGCATGCATGATGAAATTTGTCACATACTTTTTTGTGTCTCTTGAAATTATTATTTGTTTTGTTCTGTTGATATATTTCATTATGTTGAATATTAAAACAATCTTGTATACTTGGGATAAGCCCTATTTGGTCTTATGTATATATTTTTAAAAATATTTTGCTAGGTTTGACTTGCTAGCATTTTATTGAGGATTTTTGCGTTCATATTCAGAAGAGCTTGGTTTCTCATTATATCATCAATGATATATTCAATTGATATATCATTTAATTAGTTGCTTTTTAAATTGGCTAAGAGAAGAAAGGGAAAATTTATGTTTTGATACTGTCTTTTATAGTTATATAATTACCTTTACCAGTGCTTTTTATATTTTAGTTGGATTCTGATTATCATTTGGGGTCACTTGCTTTTAGCCTAATAAACTTCATTTAGTAATTCTTATAAGGTAGACCTACTAGCAACAAATTATCTTAGGGTTTTTTTGTTTTGTTTTGTTTTAATTTGGGAATGTCTTTATGCCCCTTCATTTTGAAAAGTAGCTATCTGGATATAGGATTCTTTGTGGACAGTTTTTCCTTTTTTTTTTTTTTGAGCACTTTGATTATGCTAATTCTCTTTTCCTGCATCCTTGTTTCTTCCGCAAAGCCAACTATTAATCTTATTGAGGCCTCCTTGTACATAATGTCACTTTTCCCTTATTTGTAACGTTTCTTCTTCATCTTTGACTTCTAGCATTTTTACTTCGTGTTTGTGAACATCTTTGTATTTATTGCAGTTGGAGTTCATTGGGCTTTCTAATTTAGTGTTTTTTCATAAATTTGGGAAGTTTTTAATGGTTATTTCTTCAGATATTTTTCCTACTTTTTTCTCTCCTTTCTGATAACTCCCATATCTCATATGTTAGTATGCTTAATGGTGTGTCCCACATTTCTGAGTCTGTTCATTTTTCTTCTGTTTTTCAGTCTGTATAATCTAACAGTTTATCTCTTGAGTTCACTAATGAGATGAAACATTTAATTTACCATGCAATGAATCATTTAAATATTTTTTTAAATTTTATTGTTGTTGTATTACATCCATCCCCTTTTTGCTCCCCTCCGTCCCCCTCCCCACCCACCCATTCCCCCCAAAGTCAATCCCACCTGTTGTCCATGTCCATGGTTCCCCCATACTAGGTTCTTGTCTAAGCCGCTCCCTTTTCATGCCTCTGCCTCCCCCCTCCCCCCAACCCCTTTCCCCCTGACCACTAAAGGCCTATTTCTTGTATTCATATACTTGGTTCTGTTTTGCTTGTTGTTAGTTTTGTTCATTATTGTCCCATAATGGGTGAGATCATATGATATTTGTCCTTCACTGACAGGCTTATTTCACTAAGCATAATACTGTCCAGTTCCATCCATGTTGTTGCAAAGGGTACAAGTTCCTTCTTTCTTTCTGCTCTATAGAATTCCATTGTGTAAATGTACCAAAGTTTTTTGATCCAATCATCCACTGATGGGCACTTAGGCTGTTTCCAGCACTTGGCTATTGTATATAGTGCCACTATGAACATAGGTGTGCATAGGTTCTTAGGAATTGGTGTTTCAGGATTCTTTGGGTATAGTCCAAGTAGTGGAATTGCTGGATCAAAAGGCAGTTCCATTTTTAGTTTTTTAAGGAAACCCCATACTGTTTTCCACAGTGGCTGCACCAGCCTACATTCCCACCAACAGTGTACGAGGGTTCCCTTTGCCCCGCATCCTCGCCAACACTTGTTGTTTGTTGATTTGGTGATGATTGCCATTCTGACAGGTGTGAGGTGGTATCTTATTGTGGTTTTAATTTGCATCTCTCTGATGACTAGTGATATTGAGCATTCTTTCATAAGCATTTAAATATTTTTTTACCACTTCAAACCCACTGTTGAATCCTTCTAGTGGATTTTCTATTCTTTATACTTTTCAAGCCCAGAATTTCTATTTGGTTCTCTTACATAATTTCTCTCTCCATACTGATATTCTCTGTTTGATGTGACATTATCATCATGCTCTCTTTATTTCTGTAAATATGGTTTCCTTTAGTTCTTTAGGTAGTTATAATGGTTACTTTGATTTTTTTCTCTTTTAAATTTAATCAGGTCACTCTCATAGGCAGTTTCTGTTGCCTACTTTTTTCCTAATGTATCATATATACTCTCAATGTCTTCACATATATTTCATAATTTTTCCTAGGGAACTGGACACTTTAGATAATGTATAGTAACAACTGTGGGTACTGTATGGCCCCCTCCCCTAAAGCTCATATTGTTATTAGATTATTCATCCCATGACCGGCTGAATTATTTTATCTAAAGACTTCATGCCAACACCCCTACCTTTTTCTTCAGTGTTTAGTCTTAGATGTTATTCCTTAGAAAGGCAAATATTTGGGGTATCCACAGTTATCCCGGAGTAACAGTGGTTTCGGCACGGCTTTATTCATCTGTTTCCAGAACCACACTCAGTTGTTAAACTTCACTAACTGCGGGCTGATTGCTTTTTTCTTTTTCAAAAATGCCTTAAGGGCAAATCTATAGACTAATGCCATCAAACTTGGGCTTCTTTGAATAAATTGATCTGAAGATGAGGGTTTAATACTTGTTCTGTCTCCAGGGAGATGCCTCTGGTTGTCTCTTCACCCAGTTCTCTCATTGAAATGAACAAGCCTACAGGTTGGCCTTTATCTTCATGATTTCCGCCCCAGCTGCCTTTCATCACACACCCACCATTGTTTATTGAATTTATTGGGGTGACATTGCTTTTGCAAAACCAAACAGGTTTCAGTTGTGCAACTCAATAAAACATCATTTGTATACCGAATCATATACCATCACCATAAGAAAAGTCTGTTTTTGTTCCCATTTTCCACCACCTCCCTCGGGCTATCACCACACTGTTGTCTATGTATGTGTGATATATATGTATCTCACACTTATGTGTGTATATGACAACACACACACGTGTAATATATAAAATTGCTTAATTATTTTATCTTCTTCCATTCAGCTCTTCAAACTCTCTCCCCTCTGACAGTTGTCAGTCTATTCCTTGTATCCATGCCTCTGTTTTTATTTGGTTCATCAGTTTATTTTATTAGATTCCACATATAAGTGAAATCATATGGTATTTGTCTTTCACTGACTGGCTTATTTCACTTAGCATAACACTCTCCAGTTCCATCCATGTCGTAAAAGGTAGGAGTTCTTTCTCTCTGCTGCGTAGTATTCCATTGTGTACATTACCATAGTTTTTTGATCCATTTATCAACCGATGGGCACTTAGCCTTTTTCTAGCACTTGGCTATTGCAAATAGTGCTGCTATGAACATAGGGCTGCATAGATTCTTCTGACTAGGCGTTTCAGGGTTCTTCAGATATAATCCTAGCAGTGGAATCACTGGGTCAAAAGGCAGTTTCATTTTTAGTTTTTTGAGGAAATTCTATACTGTTTTCCATAGTGGCTGTACCAGCCTGCATTCCCACCAGCAGTGCATGAGGGTTCCCATTTCTCCATATCCTTGCCAGCACTTGTTGTTTGTTGATTTGTTAATGATGGCCATTCTGATGGGTATAAAGGTGGTATCTCATTGTGGTTTTAATTTGTATCTCTCTGATGGCTAGTGATGTTAAGCATCTTTTCATAGGCCTATGTGCCCTTTGTATACCTCCCTCGTGAGTTGTCTGTTCAGGTCCTTTGCCCATTTTTTAATTGGGCTGTCTGTCACCTAGTTTTGGGTTGTATAAGTTCTTTATATATTTTGGAGCTCAAACCCTTGTCTGAGGTATCATTAGCAAATATGTTTTCCCACACAGTTGGTTCCCTTTTCATTTTGCTGATGGTTTCTTTAGCTGAGCAGAAACTTTTTAGTTTGATGTAGTCCCATTTGTTTATATATTTCTTCTATTTCACTTGCCCTAGGAGAAATATTTATGAAAGTACTGCTGCATGAGATATCTGAAATTTTACTTCCTATTTTTTCCTCTAGTACTTATATTCAAGTTCTTTATCCATCTTAAGTTTATTCTGGTGTAGGGTGTAAATTGGTGGTCTAGCTTAATTTTTTTGCATGTCCCTGACCAGTTTTCCTAACACTACTTGTTGAAGAGGCTATTTTCACTCCATTTTATGCTTCTCCTCACTTTGTTGAATGTTAATTGACCAGAGAGTCCTGAGTTTATTTGAGTGCTCTATTCTCTTCCATTGATTTACATGTCCATTTTTATGCCAGTACCAGACTGTTTTGATTACAGTGTCCTTGTAGTATTGTGATTCCTCCTACTTTGTTCTTCTTTGTCATGATTGCTGTGGCTGTTTGTGGTTGTTTTTGGTTCCATATAAAGTTTTGAAGTATTTTTTTCTAGATCTGTGAAATATATCATTGGTATTTTAATAGGGATTGTGTTGAATCTATAAACTTCTTTGGGTAGTATGGATATTTTAACAATAGTAATTTTTCCCATCCATGAACATGGTGTATGCTTCCATTTTTGTATCTTCATTAATTTCTTTCTTCAGTGTTCTGTAGTTTTATGAGTGCAGATCTTTTACCTCCTTGGTTAAGTTTATTCCTAAGTACTTTATTTCTCTTGTTGCTATAGTAAATGGGATTTGTTTTTTAGCTTCCATCTCTGATGTTTCATTGTTTGTATACAGGGTACACGTGATACTTTGGCAATAATTTTGCATCTCCTTATTTCATGTGCTTCTCATTAATTTTGAAAAACTATGTTTCTAAGGTCATGATTTAACACCATTGTCTCAGATATAAAGTATTAAATTCTGAGAGCAACCGTCATGTCGAAGGAACACCATGTTAGAGCAACCATCATTTCTGGACTGCATGCAGGGCTAACTGCTAAGGAAATTGCAGACTTTAATAACTTCCCTTTACATACAGTTTACAACATGAAGAAGGTATATGATGCTGATCCTGATGTCACCACACCAACAAGGAAAATGCATAAGGTACACAAGGATTTCATAAGTCCAGATATTATACACAGAATCCAGGAGATCATCCATGAAGATCCAGGAAAGTCAATGTGCTCATACCAAGGGAATTGCAGATGTCAGATGCAATGGTTCACAAGACTATTACTGAAGATATTAGATATAGATAGTACATTCTTAGAAGAGACCAGTTTATAACACAGCAGACAAAGAAAAGGTGCTTTGAAAAGGCAAAGACATTGCTAACAAAATTGAAAAATCCCAAAGAAAAAAACCGTCTGATTTTCTTCTCTAATGCAAAGAAGTTTCAGTAGGATCAGATAGTCAACAGAAGACACAACAGGTTGCTCTGTGGGAATCTAAATGAAGTCCCAATTGCCATGAACATGAAATTTCCTGCTACAGTGATGGTGTTAGGTGTTGTCAGCAATTAAGGAGATAGCATTACCCTGCATTTTTTTCCCACAAGGTTTGAAGGTGACTGCTGATGTTTACCTTGGCATTTTGAGAGAAGTAGTTGTACCATGGATGAAGCAAGTTGCAAATGGATATCATTTTATCTTCCAACAAGATGGTGCACCAGCACATAACGCCAAAAAGGTGCAAGAATTTCTGTGTCAGTGTTGCTGAATTCTGGTCAAAGGAAATCTGGCCGCCTGGTTCACCAGGTGCAAATCCTTCAGACTATTCTGTATGGAGCATTTGTGAGGGAGAAGTTAATAAACAACCTCATTCCAATAAAGAGGCTGCTAAAGCGAAGATTGAAAACATGATGATGTCCATGGATAAAGCAAAATTAATTGAAACATGCTCAAGATTCTGAAGTCGAATTGAGTCTATTATTGCAGCAAAATGGAGACTTTCTTGAACAATTAAAAAAATAATGACTATGTTTATGTATTTACATATAAGAATGAATTTATTTCAAAATAGAATACTTGTATGTTGTTTATTTTACTAAAATTTGGCAATTGATCATGCATATCCTGTATAAAAATGCCTTTGGTTTCTAGATATGACTTCATATCCAACTATTTTGCTAACTTTGCCTATTAGGTCAAGCAGTTTTAACTTTTCTTTTTTTTTAATGTTCCTTTATAGATTGAACTTTTTCAAAAAGATATAGAAGTTTTCCAAGAAGAATATAAAACAGTGTCATTAGTAGATTCATCACAAGTCAGTCTTTATGAGTACTTTCACATATCTCCTATCAAGGTAGGGAAAAAATAAGTTATTTTTATTATCTATGATAATCTAGGTATTAGCAAATTTACTGGGTATGTTGGACAGATATAATTATGTTCTTAAATAGCTTATAAATTCTTTAACTTCACAATTACAAATTTAAATAAATAGCAAAGCAATAATCCTCTTAGATTTCTATTCATAAATTGTAGTAGTTTTTACTACATGGTAATAATAGTGGAGCCACCTGGAGTATGTTTTTATATGTTTATATCTTGATCTGATATTATATTACCTTAGTGTTAAGATGTTTAATGTCAATTTTCAAAATTTTATGTATAATGCATGTGTAGGTTTTTGTTTTAATTGAGTTATAACTGACACATTATTCATTTCAGGTATATGTTGTAATGATTTGATATTTGTACACTATGAAATGATCATTCTAGTATGTTACCATCTGTCACTATGCATATACAATTTTTTTCTTGGAATGAGAACTTTAGAGATTTATACTCTTAGCAGCTTTTAAATATGCAATCCAGTATTATTAACTATAGTGTGTAAGTTTTAATTTATAAGGTAATCTTGATTTAAGATTTAAGATTGAATGGAACTAAATGTAAGTTCTTAACACAGTTTCTATGAGTTACTTACAGAATGCTTGAAGAAAATTATTTTAAAACTGTATACAGTATATATATATATATATATACATACAATATAAAAGTGTTTTTTAACTGGCCTCATCTTGCTAACCCAGTTCTAATAGTTGACACATTCAGTTATTGGAGATATTTGAGTTATTTTCCATAAATTTAACTTCTAGATTATTGTCATTAAAATGTATAAAAGTTAATATATTTTAAAGTTTATCAAAGGAATTAAATGAAATATATTATCTTACATCACTGAATTTTAAAAAGCTGTATTAGATTTAACTGTCCACTTACTAATTGTGGCATAATACTGATAACTGGAATTTTGGGAATTTTGTTAATGTTGTAGTGAATTTAAGATGAACTTGAATATTAAAAGTTAATATTGTCATTATGAAGATACAGATATTTATCTTTTTGTCTCATTAGTTGCATCTAAGTGTATCATTGAGGTCGGGTAAAGAAGCAGCTAAAGAATCGGAACAACATGAAGGATCTGTTGCCATTCGGTCTTTAAATCTTTTGCTGAAGAGTATTGGAGCCACTCTCACAGATGTACAAGATGTTGTTTTTAAGTATGTTTAATATTCAAATCTATAAGTGATGAAAGTCCATTTTATATTTACCTAAACATTTACAAGTAAAAAATGTGTAAAATACATTGCATATCTTAGGCACAATATGATATTTGCTGATAAATGTAATATAATTTAGATAACGTACACCTTAACTATTAAATAAATTAATTGTTAAATATTTTTTTTAAGAAATAGGGATGGTGTCATACATGTTTGTGCATTATACTATAAGGCGTTTCTGGCCTAAGGAAGAATTCCTGAGAAGCTGTGGGTGCCCAAAGGTGTGGTGCTTAAAAGGCTTCCAGGTTTATGGAATCAAGACCCTTCAGGCATATGAGACCAGGAAAATGAATGTCACAATAGGAGAAATGCGGGATCAGTTCAAAACAGTTCAAATGTTACAGTCAGGAATTGATATTTAATGGGAGTCATAATGGGAGCTGACCAGTTAGAATACCTGACCAAAGAGACTTGGAGCCTGAGTGGAGACTTTAGATAAGAATGCTCTTTTCAGATAGCACCTAGAATTGTTACTGAGAACAGTAGTAAGGATCAGTGATCCAATAAGATATAACTCTAAGCCTAGATAAAGTTAGGTAACAGTCATATTAGAGAACATAGGTTTGAAGACATCACATCGGGAATAAGATGAAATTTCTTGTTGTTGCTGTCTGTTAGCATTGAGCTTCCCAATTAGTTGATTGGGTATATGCTGGGAGTAGGTTATGAGTAAACTAATCCTGATTCCTTGGCTATTGGCTGATCAGGCAGGCCTTGCCCTGCAGCAGCTGAACCCTGGCCATTCCTGAGCAACCTCTCCCATTTCTCTCCATGTATCAGGTACTTTCTCTGTGGGCCATGATAGGACAGAGTTGACAAATACAAGTTCCTGTCTATGAGTGGAATCCAAGGCATCTCTGAATCTACTAAATTATGTAGAAAACATGTATGTAGGTGGCTTTTCTGAGAATAAGATCCATAGGTTTTATCAGACTTTTAGAGCTTTCTTTGGCCGGAATATGCAGGGATGTATGTAAAAAGGTAGATTTTCTTATTGGCAGGGGAAAATACATATAAAAGAAAAGATTTGCAGGAAAGTTCGAATGAAAATAAAACAATATTAACTCTTCCTCTCTCCATTCCTCCCTCCTGCCCTCTCTCATACACACACACATATTTATACACTTATATGTTTTTTTTTTTCAGGCTTGCATTTTTTGAACTCAACTATCAGTTTCATACAACATCTGAACTACAATCTGAAGTAGTCAGACACTATTCAAAGCAGGTTTGTCTGAGATTATTTTACAAGGGACAGGGTGATATAAAATCATGAAACTGTATGTGTCTGTACATATATAATGTAGATTTGGCAAGGAAGTTAATAGCCAATTTGAAAATTTTAAAACATGTTTTTTATTTTCAAAATTGTAGAAATTAAGACTAACAGGCATTTCGGTTTTCTGTCCTAATTTTTAGCCATATACTGAAATCTCTTCTGGATCAGTGTGGACTAGACATAAACCTTTAAATAAAGTATTAAGTAATTCACCACACTTACTTTAAAACATAGGTTCAAGGGAAACTGTTTATTAGTATCTAAATGATGAAAACGGGGTATTTTTAATGTAATTGAGTTGCTGAGTCTGCTACGTAGTTTAGTGGATTTTTTCCCACCTTTGGAAAAACTCTGGTATTTTGATATAATGTAGAACATCTGAGGCAGCTGTTATATGGTGGACAGATCACTGAGCATGGCTCAGGAGGTCTGGGTTTGGATCCATTTTTCATTTAACCCCTGTGTGACCCTCAGCATAATTTGACCTCTGTTTCTCCAGTCTATAAAATGGTGGTAGTATTAAAAACTGTCCCACATAATTGTAAAAGTGAAAGCATTTTGAATATTCTAAAGCATTATGTAAATATCTCATGTAATCTCTAATACTCCAAAACCAAATTGCTTTTTAAAACTTATGACTGGTGATGAATAAGGTGATACATGGTTTAGGTGTTGAAATTAATGATAAGGTTAGCCCAAATAATTGGATGAGTATACTGACTTTAAGAAAAAATAGTGTCTGATTATCCAAATTGATTAATGCTCAGATTTCATTTTTAGGCCATTAAGCAGATGTATGTACTCGTTCTTGGACTTGAAGTTTTGGGAAATCCCTATGGCTTGATCAGAGAACTTTCTGAAGGTGTAGAAGCATTTTTCTATGAACCTTACCAGGTACATTAGTAATTCTTACATTGTGCACTGTATCACACTAACACTTTTGAATAAATAATGCATTCCAGTTGTTAACTTGAATAGTAGATGTAAATGGGTTTTGGGAGACCCTACAAAAGGACATTATTTTGCAGCAAACAATGGTAAGGGCTTTTGAGAAATTTGGGGAGAAATTTATATCTTTTCCCTTAGAATTCAAACTTAAGACTCCAAAAATGTACTGAATTTTAAGTGTTCTGTTGGAGTAAAGTGGATAAAATTTATACTCTAGTAGGAGGAGCACCACAGACAGATGACCTCGCTGTGCAATATGGCGCAATAAACCCTGTGGCTGGCGCGGTGCAGTGCGACTGTAATCAAAGGCAGGAGTGATGGTCTTTCTGTGTCCCTTACAATTTTCTGTGACAACATTCAGAACTCTCCTACTTTGACTTATAAGAGTAGACAATAATGAAAAATATAGTAAAGCTATTTATTTTGTACCCTGTAATTTAAAACATTTAGCTATGTTAAGAATTCAACTGTTTTTATTGATTTTTGTAAAAAATTATCAAAAATAGTGTGTACTAACCTTATTATATACCTTACAATACAGAACAGACATTTTTTGTGCACTTTGGTAAATTGTCATACTCCATTCTAAGTTTTGATTAACTTCCAGCAGTTAATTTAATCCATTTTACTTGCAGTGTATGAAATATCTTTGAGACTTCTTAATGTGAAACTTAAGAAGTGAAACTTAATGTGAAGTTTTCTGCTGGTGTCACTTTCTCAGGGACCTCTTTATTTTTGTCACTACTCTTTTGCTCGTTTATATCAATTAGTTTATGTTTAAAATTAACATAACCTCATTTATTGTCATTCATTTTTGACCCTTTAGGGAGCCATCCAGGGTCCTGAGGAGTTTGTGGAGGGAGTGGCACTAGGCCTGAAGGCATTAGTTGGTGGAGCTGTTGGTAAGAACTACAATGCTTGCCAAGTATGATTCTGCTAGGAAGTAATGATATATTTGCTTTTACTAAAGATATGATCATTTCTGCTAGGTGGACTAGCTGGTGCTGCCTCCAGAATCACCAGTGCTATGGCGAAAGGGGTAGCAGCTATGACCATGGATGAAGACTACCAACAGAAGAGAAGAGAAGCCATGAATAAGCAACCAGCTGGTCTTAGGGAAGGCATCACTCGTGGAGGAAAAGGCTTAGTTTCTGTAAGACAAGTATCAGTATATGAACATTACAGGAAGTGGCTTTGAAAGACATGTTCTGTGAATAAGGAAACAGACATGTGACTTCCACTCTTTGAAGTATTATTTGGATATTGGAGGAGCAGTGGGTTGTAGCCTATATAAACTATCTCAGTATCCTCTAAAAGCGTTCTGTTTAAATCAAATACTTAGGAAATCTGTTAATTTGTTAATGGTTCCTGGAAAGCAGAATACTTTTTGAAAAAGTTATATTTTGTTGATTATGTTATTACAGTTGTCCTGATTTTCCCCCTTTTTCCCCTGTTCCATCTCCACCAAGCATCCCCACTCCCCCAGGCAATCCCACATCATCGCTCATATCCATGGGGCATGCATATAAGTTGTTTTGCTGCTCCATTTTCTATACTATACTTTACATCTCCATGGCTATTCTGTAACTACCTATTTATACTTCTGAATCCCCTCATCTCTTCACTCCTACCCCCTCTTAACCTGGCAACCATCAAAACTCAAAACATTCTTTGTATCCATGATTCTGTCTCTGTTATTCTTGTTTGCTTAGTTTGTTTTTTAGATTATAATAATGGTTTGGTGATGATAAACTCCTTTAGTGTTCTCTTACCTGGAAGCTCTTTATATGTCCTTCGATGCTAAATGATACTTTTGCTGAGTATTCAAGAAATTTTCATGACTTTGAATATTTCTTGCTAATTCCATGTAGCCTGCAAAAAAAATTTTTTTTGAGTAATCAGAGACTGTCTTATGAAAACGCCCTTGTAGGTAACTAACTTATTTTCTTTCACTGTTTTTAAGGTTATTTCTTTATCTTTAACCTTTGGCATGTTAATATATGATGTGTCTTGGAGTAGGCCTCTTTGCATCTATCATGTTTGGGACCCTGTGCTTCCTGGATTGCATGTCTATTTCCTTCACCAAATTAAAGAAGTTTTCTTTCGTTATTTTTTCAAATAGATTTCCAATTTTTTGCCCTTCCTCCTTCTCCTGGCACCACTGTGATGCAAATGTTGAACCTGTTGAAGTTGTCCTAAAGACTGTTTATATATCCTCATTTTTTTTGGTGGGGGGGAGGGATTCTTTTTTTCTTCTTTTTGTCCTAACTGGTTGTTCTTTGATGCCTTATGTTCCATGTTTCCATGTATTAGGTTAAGCTGCTTTGATTATGTGCGCTAGTAGCATGGCCTAATGTAGTGAGTGTCCTGTAGGGTCCAGTGGCACAGCCTCCCCTGTCACCCAAGCTGGGTGCTCAAGGTGCACCCTTTGTGTGGGCTGAGTACACCCTCCTCTTGTAGTTGAGTCTTGGTTGCTATTGGCAGATCAATGGGAGGGATTTACCCAGGCCAGACAGCTGCAAGGACTGGTGTGATCGCTGACACTGACCACCAGCTTCCCCACTCTGTAGAGGATCAGCTGTGCAGGGGCAGGATGGCAGTGCTCTGACATGGTCTGTAGTTGTCTACTGGGTGTGCTGGCCTGGGGTTTCCCAGATGGTGCAGACCAAAGTTGACCCTCCCCCGCCTTGCATTTCTTTTGTGTTTTGCCCTGGGGCACCCTGCCTGAGCTATAAAACAATCTGAAATGGCTGCTGTAGTGCTGGGCTTGGAGATTCCAGGTGAAACCAGGTTGTGAATCTTAGCTGGCTGCTTGCAGGGCTGGGCCTGGAGCTCACTAAGGCTAACTGTTGCTTGTTTGAGAGGATTTAGGAGGCTGTGCAGCTTCCTAAGTCCTGGCCAAGACCAGCCATTTACATGGAAAAGCATTGTGTGTGGGCCCTAAGTTGGCTGGAGCAGAGTCTCTAGGGATCTCTAAGATGGGTCAAGCTGTTATCCAGGTTGATGGGTTCTCAGATATGGCACCAGTCTGCTGGCTCTGTGGGGGTAGGTTTAGAAAAGAGACAATGGTCTCTGCTCACCTTGATGCCAGATACCTCAGTTCTTCCCTGTGTGCCACTGGTGCCTTTCAAGCAGCTACCTAGGTGCTGGTGCTCAGAGGGAGTGAGCCTGAGTAGGTGAGTCCACATGTGGGTTCTATAAGAGAGACTGCTTGGTGATCCAGCAGTTTTTCCCACCGACTCAATCCCTGTTGGTTTTTATAGCAGAAGTTGTAAGGACTTATCTTCTTGGCACTGGACCTCTGGGCTAGGGGGGTGGGTGGGGCTGATGTGGGCTGGGACTCCTTATTCTTGAGGTATCCCTCCCGAATTTTTATCCACCTCACATGGGTGAGGGCCCAGCCCATTCTATGTCTGCACCCCTCTAGTCAGTCTGGATGAATATGGTTTCTTTAATTCCATAATTGTCAGACTTCCATTCAACTTGATTTCTGATAGTTCTGGATGACTCTTCTTCTATATTTTAGTTGTAATTTTGACGTGGTTTCATGAAGTGGTCATCCCTGTCTGCCTATACCACCATCTTGACTGAAAGTCCAGAACTCTATAATTTTGTAAATGAGACTTGGTTCATGAAAGCATTGTGTGAATGTATTATAAATTTTTAATTGTGCTTTCCTTTTAGGGTTTTGTAAGTGGCGTAACAGGAATTGTTACAAAACCAATCAAAGGCAAGTATAGTAATTCCTTTGGGTGATAATATATTACCAAGTCTTTCACAAATTGATTCCATTTTTATTCCTGATCTAATTGTCTAAAATTTTGTCTTTTTTCTTCCTAGGAGCTCAAAAAGGAGGAGCAGCTGGCTTTCTTAAAGGTGTTGGGAAAGGTTTAGTTGGAGCCGTGGCAAGGCCAACTGGAGGCATCATAGACATGGCTAGCAGTACATTTCAGGGAATAAAAAGGTAAATTCTCTATGATGTAGGGTATGAATTAAATGCTTAAACCATGAGAAATGAAATAAACCTGCCATTTGGCTCAAAGCACTTAGTTAGGACACTTACACTATGGCAAATCGCATGTGAGCTTCCTGATGCCTGTTGACATTTTTTTAAGTTGTTGCCATTGCATCCTTTCACCTTGATAGAGTTCTCCTTTATTCGACATGCGTTCCCAGCAGCCTTGGCAGGAAAGGTTTGGCAAGCAAGCTTCGTCTACCTGGATCAGAATACATTACAGTAACATAATGCTACATGTCAGGTATAAAATTAGCAAATATAATATTGTTTCCTTTTGGAAACAAAGAATGGCATTTTCTGTTCTGAGTTCAGACCCATTTGTATTCACCTTTCCTTTATGACAGTGTTTTGTTAAAGGTTGTTATATCCATTACCTCTATTTCTCTTCGTTTTTGCAAATTTTAAAATATGTTTGCCCTTCCTCCAAATTCAGTTCAGCTTAAAGCTGTTACCTCTATTCTAGAATCATTATAATGATTGAATTCATTATAATGAGTACTAATTTGGATATTTAGATGGGTGACTGTCTTCCTAATCTGTTTCCTTTCGTATTTTTGTTTGCTTCCTGCTCTATAGAGATAAGTATTATCATTGTGTGAGTTACTCGTCTTAAGTCACTATTTCGTACTGCTTTACTATAATTGTGGGTGTTTTCAGTTTTCAAATTTAGAAGTAAGGTTGGAAAAAAGGTTCATAGTCTATTCTACCTGTGACTTTTGTTTCACAAATGTAATGTGTTGAGCCATAATTCTCGGACAAGATCAAAACTCAATGAAACATAACAAATTCAAAATGTATAGAGATCTATGCAGCTATCTACCCAGAGCTACTAGAATAATTTCACATTTATCTAAGTCTTTACAATCTATACCAAGCTATATTCCCTTTAAACAAAATAAAACTTTTTAGAAAAATAAGACTATAACAGAGGATGTACTTGTGAAGAAGGACATTGAAAGCAGAAAGAAGTGGCTTACAAGAATAAAAAGTATGAACATGTATTAGTAGATAAACCTAATTAACTAAGAATAACATTAGGACCAAAATATTTAAAATAATGATACAATTTGAAGGGAATGATTGGCATTAAGCATTTTAATATCATTCCTGAAGATGATGAGTATACAGTATTAGATGAAATAGACATTAAGGCAAAAAAAAAAAAAGCATTATTTTTGGAAAAATTAAATAACTAGCTAATGATAAAAAAACAGTTAACCAAGAAGATATTAGCAATTTTGACTTGCACTCAATTCACAGTAGACTCAATTTTTATAAAGCAAAAACTGGCAAAATTACAAGAACTTTCCAAATCTTTTTTAATGCTAGAAGAATTTAAAATTTCCCTCAGTAATTGACATATCAGGAAAACAAATTAAAGTAAAATGATTTAAACAGTTAACAATTGATCTAAAGCACACATATAAATGTAATATTTATTGATTTAACGCATGTTAGTGAGCATCTTATATGTTTAGATAGTGCTTAATTACCATACATCAGAATAAACTCGAAGTGGATAAAAGAATTAAATATAAGTTGGACACCATAAAAGTCTTGGAGGAAAACATAGGCAGTAAAATCTCAGATCTCCCAATAGCAATATTTTTGCCAATATATCTCCTAGGGCAATTGAAATAAAGAAAACGTATAAACAAAATAAAGGAAAAAAAAATAAACAAATGGGAGTGCATCAAATTAAAAAGCTTCTGCACAGCTAAAGAAACCATCACCAGAATGGAAAGGGAACAGACCATATGGGAAAACATTATTGTCAATGATATTAGCCAAGGATTTGATCTCCAAAATATATGAAGAACTCATACAATTCAACATCAGGAAGATAAACAATTAAAAAAATAGACTAAGAACGTAAATAGACACTATATATGAAAAGATGCTCAACATCACTAGCCACCAGAGAGATGCAAATTAAAACCACAATGCGATACCACCTCATTGGCCATCATTAATAAATGAACAATCAGTAAGTGCTGATGAGGATGTGGAGAAAAGGGAACTCTAGTGCACTATTAGTGGGAATGCAGATTGGTGCAGCCACTGTGCAGAACAGTATGGAAATGCCTCAGGAAACTAAAAATGGAACTGCCTTTTGACCCAGGCTTCCACTGCTGGGAATATACCCTAAGAATCCTGAATCACCAATTCAAAAGAACTTACTCACCCCTATGTTCATAGCAGCACTATTTACAATTTCCAAGTGCTGGAAATAGCCTAAGTGCCCATTAGTAAGTGAGTAGATCAAAAAAACTGGTACATTTATTTATACAGTGGAATGCTAGAATACTATGCAGCAGATAGAAAGAAGGAACTCCTACCTTTTGTGACAGCATGGATGGAGCTATAGAATATTACACTAAGTGAAATAAGCCACATAAGCCAATTGATGAAAGGCAAGTACAAGTACCATGTGATCTTGCCTGTAGTAGGAGCCCAATGAACAAAAATAAACTAACAAGCAAAATAGAACCAGCAGCATGGAAACATGGCACAGATGACAGTGACCAGGGGTGAGGGGGTTATGGTGGAAAGGAGGGGAAGTCAAAGAACATGTATGAACAACCCATGGACATGGACAACCTTGTGAGGATTGATGGTGGGAGTTGGGGGTTGGGATGGGTGGAGGAGGGCAAAGGGGGAAAAATTGGGACAACTGTCATAGAATAACAATAAATTATTTTAAATAAAAGAGATGTGATGCAACAGACTTATTTTATCCAAATGAATTTTCTTTAGTAGCTACATTTTAAAGACTACTTATGAACTTTTGACTACTTAAAAAAATCAAGTCGTATTTCCCTCCCCTAGGGCTACAGAGACTTCTGAGGAAGTGCAGAGTCTGCGAC
The DNA here is from genome assembly GCA_004026585.1 of Noctilio leporinus. Lineage (NCBI taxonomy): Eukaryota > Metazoa > Chordata > Mammalia > Chiroptera > Noctilionidae > Noctilio > Noctilio leporinus. Next base: position 86,601 of record PVIW01003486.1, on the reverse strand, counting down.
CCCCTAGGTTCTTCAACGAAGATGGAGTTATCAGACCTTACAGGCTAAGGGATGGTACAGGAAATCAAATGTTACAGGTGGGTAACTTATAAGTTAAAATTAATTTAGTCAAGTTAGCTTTATTAAAAGTCACTGTATAATGCTTCAATGTATATTAGATTTTTTTAAACTTCTATACAATTTGCTTAATTCCATTTATAAGTTTCTTACATTCATTTAGGCTTTAATGTATATTTATTTACTATAAGATTTTTTTTTCTTTTTTACAGGCATCAAAAAGTTTGATATGAAAACAATTAATGCATGACTTTGCAAGTGAAAAAGCCAACAGTAGATTTTAGTCTTAAAATTTACAAACTGCGCACAGCTGTTCAGTGTTTTAAATGCAAAGAAACACTTTTGTATTGGTAACTTTTGTATAGGATTTTTAGTAAATCTTATTTTTTCTATTGGGTATTCTTAGTTTTGAGCTGGGTTTTGTAGATTTGTGGAAAGCCATTGTGCCTATGTACCCTGATAGTTGGTAGTACTTTTTAGCCAGTTAGACCATTTCTTTTTTAGAGTACTTCCTTCTCTTTATTAAACTAGCAGGAGTTGGTACACTGAATATAATTCTCATGTCCAATTAGGTATGGATAAAAAGAAAAATCAGGACCATTGCAATTCAAATTCTTGGGTTCTTGGGTTTTTCTTTTGAGGAGCTCAAGTGACTGAAAACCTCTTTCTGCTTTATCCCTGTTTAGTCCATTTAAAATTTGTGGAATTTGATAAGTAGGTCACAAGAAAGCCAGCGTCTTTTAGTAAGGAAAATTAGCTTTTGGAACAATAGACAGTCTGGTGATAGAATATTGTATCTGTTTAGATTACTTTCTTACTAGTGAATTGGACTTTTTAAAAATCTAGATTCTGGTATAGATAATCATCATCATAATAGGTATACTAATTTAAAGTAGTTTGTGTGGTTAAGACGTAGACTACTAAAACTATTTTTGAAAACAAGAAGTCGTAATGTTGTATAGACTTGAAAATATTCAGGGAAATAATATACTGTGGAAATATGACTCTATAGCCTTGAAATTTTAAATATTGTATTTGAAATGATTATAGATTTAAAACTTCAATATATTGCACACTGCATACAGAGTATATAATTTTGCATAAAATGTACTGTCATCTAGTAAAACATAACCATTGAATTAATGTGATATTTAGTAAAGTGATTTTACATTGTGTTTAAAATGTTTTTAAAACATCAGAATAATTCCATGTTGAGATGGAACTGGCAATCAAGTGGGAGGCTGTGCTGTAAAGAGCATTTTTACGGTCCTTACAATAGAGTGTGTCATTCTGTGGAAGATGGAAATGTTGCAGAGCTAAGCTGTGGTCCATACTTTGAAACATATATTTCTACTCAGTATTTGCTTTCCCGTTTTAGAACACAATTAACAGGTTACTAACATTTTACTAGACTGACTAGTTATCAAATCATTTTTTAAATAACCAAAATATTTCTTCAGAAATTATTTTAATAAACTTAATAGGAAGTAAGGATGAATAAATAAGAATTTAGAAATATATAGTCATATTAGAAAGAAGATTATAAAAAGGCCATGAGATAACAAATGTTTCTCACTGTTGATAACTTGATTACGCTGACAAGTAAATTTATTCTACACCTTCATTAATTGCTTTTTGAAGATTTAAATGTTGAGAATTAAAGGTCATGACTTTCAATTGTGTTTTTTAAACCATGTCTAACATTTTTAGTAGACTAGTCTCAGCATTAATTGCTAAAAGAGCTTTTTAAGTGACTAAAAACTCAAAATCCTTCTCAGCCATTACTTGTTTTTCAACAAGAGAATTAAGCACAGTATTAGCTAGAATGCCTATAGGAATTTACCAGATGCCTGAGGATGTTCATGATCAGCATTATTCTCTTAAAGGTGTAATAACTGGGTTGTTGCTTTGGTGGTTGGTAACAGTGCAGTGCTTCTTTGAATCAAAACTAAATACTGTAATATTTATGAGTACTGTGGTAAAGACTTAGATGACATAGCAACAGGATTTATAATCTCATCAGTTTAGATTTAATCTAACTGATTTAAGAGTGATACCCTTAGAAAATGTTTTAATACTTACAAATGTTTCTCCCTTTATTTTCAAATTTTTCAAAAATAGTGCTGTTTACTAAATTATATATGCCCTATGTAATAATCAAATATAAAATATACCTTCATTGTGTATCAGTCTAGAAAGTAGCACATTATTAAAATGCTTCCTAGTGGAAAATTGAAGTTGCCTACTAGAAAAATAGAATAATTATAATATATCCCCAGACTAAGTTACTGGTATCACCAAACCACACATTAAGTGTAGCAACCAGTAGGGTTTAGTCTTAGTCTTTAAGTTATGGAATATTATATCCATAATTACTATCCTCAGAGCTGAAAAGTTTGCTGCAAAATTATTCTGACTCCTTGAACATTTTATAAATTTACAGGTTTCCAAGGAATTTGTCATTCTTAACTAATACTGTGCTTCTTTTTCCCTTTGTCATGCTTACAGAAAATTCAGGTCTACAGGGAATGGATTATGACTCACAGTAGCAGTAGAGATGATGATGATGATGATGATGATGATGATAATGATTAGTCAAAACTCAAATGTTAAAATTCATATGTTCTTTGTCATTTCATTTAAAATGTTTCATTAACATGTTTTGGCTGACTGCTACCATAACACTCATATGCTTATTTTTAGCAAGTTAAAATACTTTTTCTTTTCAAAATAATTTTCTACAATTTCAAAAAAAACAAAATAATTGCATTATTTAAGCCCAGAAAAATGTATTTTACATCCAAAGTAGGGCATACTATATATTATAGAATTTGTTTGTATATATTTTGTGGTTTTGTAGTACAGTTTGTCTTTCAGATTTAAAGTTAGACTTAAGTTTTTTGTTAATGTTAACTAGCTTTATCTTATTTTAAATTATCTGTTTGTTAGATGTCTTTTTTAATGTTCTTTGTACATGTTCTGGGCTGTAATGTAATGCCATCTTGTTAAAAAAAAAAAGAAAGAAAAGAGAAAGAATACTAATAGCTAGCTAATATTTTATCTTTAACATTTTAAAAGTCTTTTTTGTTAAATTTCTTTTAATAAACTTACATAATTTGGAGCAATACAAATTTGTTGTTCTATTCCAAAATCATATCGTTTGGACCACCATTATGAGGAACATTTATCATTTGTCATGGAAATGATAACTTTTAATCTGAGAATAGAAAAAAAGTTTTTGTTTACTTTTTATTTTTTGAATATTATATATTATATATATAATAAAATAATTAACAAAATTGGATTTATAATCATTATGTCAACTATATATATCCGTATGCTATATCCTTGTGGTAAAATGATACAAATTAATTCAGGACAGAAGAATTTTTATAGTAAGCATCATTTTCCTGGGTAATATTGGAAAATTATTACCTATGTCTCTGAGCAAGTTTTTATAATTTATGTAATGAAGGGTTTTAACTTTTTTTTTTTGTAATTTCCACCTACTGAGCCTGTCTAGTCCTATTTCCCTAGTAAATCAGATGTACTATTTTAAAAAAAAAACTCTAAAAAGTGAATGGCTATAGTAGTATGTTATTTCATCCCTTTTGACTGCAGTTCTTATGGATCAACAAAGGAACATTTGCCTTGACTTACATTAACTACTCTCTTCATAATGGACTTAAATTAGATTGCAGTAAATAATTACCTTAATTTTTCAACTTTTGACTTAATTGATGCAGTCCATGATTTCTGAATTTCTTCTTATTCTTGTTTATCAAATTTTATTTCTGTAAATCACTGTTTTCTATTTCTTAGAAAATGACTGTTTAAAATGGGATGAATAGAATACAACAATAAAATTAAATAAATAAATAAATAGAATTTGCAGAAAAGGAAGCTAAAAAATTATCAGCTCTTTTGAAATTACTACCTGCCTAGCTTTCATTCAAATTAAATAGAAACCAAAGTTGTGTGTACTAGGAAATATGTGAGTGACAAATAATTTTTGTTTTCATCAAAGTAATTTTCTTATCCTTTTGGGAAAAAATGAATAAATAAAAATCATGTATGTTAGAATAATCACTACTATCCTACTAATACCAGTGGCAAATTTGTCCTGCTCACTGCTCTAGCACCCTTGGCCAAAATCAACGTCTCCTGGTTCTTTTAGAAGCTACAAAGAATACAACCTTTTGTTATCCATTGTGTTCATATGCCTGAGGAATGTCTTCCTTGGCTTCTTACATTCCCACTTTGCTAGGAAAGACCTTTCTAAAAGAAAAACTATAAACTGCTTGTTAAATGAGTTTCCTGTGGTTGGTCTGTGATACTTTACTGTATGGTACAGATTTCATGAAGATCCTTAAGAATTTATCCCGAAAAAGCTCTGGATATTTCATCAGTGACTTACCATTATGATGAAAAGAAAATTGGAAGTAGGATTACATTTATTTTATATGTCTTGAAGAATAAAAAGATTTAAAACAATACTCTGGTAACTTGTAAACTTTGTTCTTGTGGTCTTCAGGATTCATCATTATTGTTTTTAGCCTTTAGAAGTGAAATAAGGTCTTTGATCTTATTTAATTGCCCTGTTTCTTTCTATTTCCCTGCCACAGGGAAATAATCTTTTAAGCTTCTTTGACCACAGGTATTATATTTCATTTTTAAAAAGTATTATGCTTAGAGAAATGTTTGAGACTGAGGATAACTATTTTTTTTATTCTAAAGTGTTCTTGATGGAGATTTAGGACCTGGACAAAATACCTTTTACTCCTCATCAAATATATAGAAAATAAGGGTTTGTTGTTTGTTTTTATACCAGTGTTTTCTTGATGGAGAAGTAGGGCCTGGATAAATAGAGTCAAATCTCAGTTTCTGAATATCTTGGTTCTTGAACAGTTCGGTTCTTGACCAAGTTGTTCATGGAAAAAATGCCTTGTTGGTCTAACAAAATTTCAGGTCTTGATTCCCTCTCTATTCAACAACCCTTTGTGCTTATACATGTATGATCAGTCAGTCACGTGCCTTTCAGGTGACAAAGGAGATTTGGTTCTCAAGCTACTTCACAGTTTTCCACAGTGAATTAAGCTTGACAACTAAAGGTCCACTTATTCCTCATCAAATACACAAAAAAAGTTCAACGATGCCACTTTATTGAGATGAACAAGATCTTTTGTTTATTAGTGGCTCTGTAGAGAATTAGAACCTTAAAACGGAAGTATCCATTTAACAAGAAAGTTGGGTGAGAAAGCTATACTTGAAAGGGTCGGCAATAGCATTCCTTTCCACATCCTTCAACGTATTTATAATCCAGATTTCTATATGATCCTGTCTTACGTGTAGAGAAAGAGAACTTTCTTCTGATGGTATAATTGCTCATTCTCTGTTTTGAGACTTGAGTAACATACCTGAAAACTGGCAGGAAGAAAATTTTACCTAAAATTGTAGGTACCTGCCACTAGAGACAAATTTGTAAGAGCCTGTAAATGAAATTGATTAGTACTCACATTACATATAGATAACAAATGCAAATCCAGAGCAATAATGCCAACTTTAGTATTTCTTATAGAAAAGGAAGTCAGAATAAATTTCAATTTGCTTCTATATTTTAAATAATCAGGATTTTATAAATTTTATTTTTTGAAATAGTTCAAAACACCTATCTTTGATGCAGTGTTGAGTGTTGATTTTATGTTGCATTACTAAAATTTGCAGATGGAGCCATTATTGATCTGTGACTAGGACATCAAGGTTCAACATGATATACGAGGTCTGTCCCCAAAGTATCGGCTGTGCAAACTGTTTTAATTATATTGACATTGGCTTGATACTTTGGGGACAGGCTTCATATTTGCTATTTTATTTACATCCAAAGGTCATAGACACCAAAGAGTGATGACTGCTGTATTAGCTACTATATTAGTTTGCCTGATATAAGCCCTGTGGTGAAATTTTGCATTAAACTTTTCTGTTGATGGGAGGACTAGAGACAACCATTCCAAATTTTATTTAAGTACCTTTATTCTGCTGCCCCTTCAAGCCTCTGCTTTTTGTTTTATATATTTACTTGCAAATTTATAATTTATTATAGTCCAAAAATAATGAAGGTCTTATGGGCTCTAAATAAGATGCACAAATTATTCATTGAGATCAAGTAATACTTATGGTGGGTATACAAAAAGAATGTATTTCATTTCACTTTTCAATTACAGTTTACATTCAGTATTCATTTCTATTAGGTTTAAGTTCTCAGTATAATGGTTAGACAATCATATACTTTATACAGTGTTCCCCTCAATATTTCCACTACCCACCTGACACCATATTAATATTAATATTAATGACTGTATTCCCTATGCTGTACTTTACATTCTTGTGACTGTACTTCTTAATTCCTTCATCTTTTTACCCAGTTCCCCTACCCCCAGCCCCTCTGGCAAGTATCATTCTGTTCTCTTTATGAATCTGTTTCTATTTTGTTTTTTCATTTATTTTGTTCTTTAGATTCCACATGTAAGTGAAATAATATAGTTTGTGCCTTTCTCAGACTTATTTCACTTAGCATAACACCATGTAGGTTCATCCATACTGTCTCAAATGGTAAGATTTCATTCTTTTTTCATTGTATGTATGTACAACAATTTTTTATCCACTCATCTGTTCATGAGCACTTGAGTTGCTCTTATATCTTGGTTATTGTATGTAATGCTGCAATAAACATAATGATGTATATACAAAAGAATGTTAGTATTATTTGTTATTCTATCCCTGCATCTTTGGGATACATGGAAATCAATTAAAATTAGATCATTTTTAATTTCAACAAATGAATGAGTTCATGAAATACAGTGAGTATAAGCAGTACTATACAAAATATAGAAAGTATTAAATCAAAGAAAAACACATGATTTTTAATAAGTGTGTTAGGGAGAAAATTATAATTATATATAGGGGATTATGGTTTGGTTTGGTTTAATGTGATAGGCTATTTTCATGTCCATAATTATTTCTTAATCTGTGTGATAACTAGCAGTTATTTTATGTGCATGTGTGTGTGTGTGTATATATATATAACTATTTAGCAGTTATTTCACATATATGGTAATAATGTACCCCAGATGTCAGTTTTTAAATAATACTTAATAATTTTATAAAGATTTGTTTTTAATGCAACCTTTTTCATTGTATATACATATTCTAAGCAGTGATGTAGTAACAGAGACATCTACTAAATTACATTATGCCATTCCTCTGGATCTTAGAAATGCTTACATATTTGAGCATTCAAAATGTTTCAGTAATTATTTGTGTTTAAAAACAGTCAGAAAGTAAGCTAAACTATATATCTTTACAAAGATTTTCTGAATGTATTCAGTAAAACTTGAGGTTTCTATTGAATGAAAAATTGAGTGATTCATACTTTCACAGATAAAGCTACCATTCTCAATCTATAATTTTAGTATTTTATGGGAGACATGAACTTTTCAAAAGTTAGATTATTTTCTACATTGTTAAAGAAATATATGCTCAGAAAAGAAAAAGTTATCTTCTCTCTCCACCATTGATGGTGCATTTCCTTTTAAAATTGTTTATTAGATTATAATCCAAATATATAAATGTCTGTTACATTTGTTTTATTGTGAATTTTTATAAACAAAATTATTAACTTCTGAAGATTTTTAAAGTGACCCATTTATAGATTCATTTTCAGCATGGAAATTTTTATTTCTGGAATGCACAACTAGCTAGCAAAACCTTTTATTTTTATAGCTGATTGAGAAGCTTCTTTTTCTTTCTTTCTTTTTTATTTATTTATTTTTTGATTGAATGAATTTCTATCTTTTGATTCTACCTTTAAAATAAAAATTCTGGGCCCTGGCTGGTGGCTCAGTGGCTAGGTGCCGGCCTGCAAACCTATCCACCTACCCAGCCAGGGCACATAACTAGGTTGCAAGCCAGGTCTCCAGCCAGGTTCATAGCCAGAGAGGCAGGTGAAAGGCAACCATACATTGATGTTTCTCTCCCTCTCTGCCTGTCTTCCTTCCCCTCTCTCTGGAAATAATAAATAAAATCTTTAAAAAAGAAATTCTAGTCTGCAAACCCAAAGGTCACTGGTTCAATTCCTAGCCAGGGCACATAACCAGGTTGCAAGCCAGTTCTGTAGCTGGAGGCAGGTGAAAGGTAATCATACATTGATATTTCTCTCCCTTCCTACCTCCCTCCTTCCCTCTCTCTCTAAAAAGAATAAATCTTAAAAAAAAATTCTCCTTAAAATGTGTGTGTGTCTATAAATAATCCTTGTTGTTCTTCACTATATGAGTATTGACAACTAGGTTGTCCAATGGGGGTTGTATATTCTTACCAATTTTGGATATTTAAAAATATTTTTCTATGTTGTTTTTTAATCTCTTGCTTTTCTTACAAAGATATTATAGTTGCCATGATGTAAGTTTTGTAGAAGGGAGGCTGTTTTCGTTTGTTGTATATTTCTTTTCTTTCAGAAATTACAGATGTTTATAATTAGCTTCAAACACAGCCTTAATCACAATCGGACGTTAACCACTTCAGCCGACTTGGCCTTCCCCTTTGCTTCTGGAGGAGGATACAGCTGACCTGGAGAAAGGGCTTACTTACCGTAGGCAGTCAGATCACCAGAGTAGTGACACAGCTCTTCCTGGCTTCATCTGAAATTTTGAGTAAGTGCACAAGAACTAGGAAACAAAGGCTTATTGGCTTTCTCTCTTCGTTTCGGAACTCTCCCTCTCCAGAAGCGTACTGCTGAATGGGGTGAGAAAAATGAAGAAAGCCAAGTTCTGTTACCCAGCCCAGGCAAATTAGAGTTCTTAGCATCTCAGGTAAAGCAGACCAAATGGAAAGGGAGATTACCTCTCCAACTTGGATAATTATTATACCTCTTTTATTAGTTTATTAGAACTCCCTTGGAGAGTCTTTGGCATTTCATTTTCAAAGGCCCATACTTTGGAATATTTAGTAGTAGGTCATGCTAACTTTATTTTGACCAATAATTCACCTAACTTAGACCCCTACAGTATTACATTGAAATACATTTTTGAATAAGACTTTAAAATGGCATATTTTTCTAGAGGCAATAGTCTACTTGGCGGGGTGGTCCCAGTTTTCTCTGTCTCAAGTGTAAAATGAAATTGAAAATTTTTTTTTAATTCAGTAACTTGAATGAGATTAATTTGATTCCCAATTCTCTTTCAAAAGTTGACCATCAATGAATTCCTTAAATATATTAAGGAAGGATAGATACTATTGAATTTAGAAAATTTAGTACATTTAACTTAAAAAAAAATCCTGAAATGTGAAACTCAAGTAGATTAAACTTGAGTCTTCCTTTCTTCATACCAAGGCTATGCAAAAAGAGCTAAAGCTCTGCAGTAGGTACTAGTTTTAAAGGATTACCATCTGGAACCCAACCCATAATTTCTCTACCCATGTGCTAAAGCTTTACCTTACAACTCTTCCTGGTTACTTTGGACAGCACAGACATTCTCAGCATAAGTTGAGTTTAGTAAAGCTAAATCAGAATTCCTATAACAATACTACCAGTGTTGTTAGAAGACTAGTGTAAGTATGAAGTGTTTTTTTTTTATTAGCCACATGTTCTACGAAAATTTCATTTTCATACAGAATTAGGTAATACACCTTTTTAATTTATCTAAAAATAAAATTTAGCCCTGGCTGGTAGCACAGTGGATAAGGCGCCGGCCTGCGAACCCAAAGGTCGCAGGTTTGATTCCCCAGCCAGGGCACATGACCAGGTTGCAAGCCAGGTCTCCAGTCAGGTCTGTGGCTGGAGGCAGGTGAAACGCAACCATACATTAATGTCTCTCTCCCTCTCTGCCTCTCTCCCTTCCCCTCTTTCTGAGAATAATGAAATAAAATCTTTATAAAAAAATAAAAATAAAATTTAATTATGAAAGGAAGCACCTTATATACTTTTGTTAAGAATCTTTAGTAATAAATTCAAATGAATTGCTATTGTAGTTGATGATGACTCAAATGAGCTAATTTTTCAGTGATGATTACTCCTGAAGAAGCAATATAGAGAAATTCACATTTAGATATTTTGTAGTACTTTGGGTGTAGGTAGTTGTTTTAGTTAGAAATTTCATGATGCTCAGTGTTGGAATACAAGAGTGAGTGACTGGATATTTCATTCAAAGTTAACATTTCTGGAAAAAATTGCCAGGCTACTTAGAATTTTTTAATTTCCCAAGAGTAAATTACAATTATATATGTATAATTGAATATTTGCTGGATGATTTGGTAGCATAGTTTAAATAAATGCAAAGAAAAAATGTGATGTCATGTATTCTTTTACAAGTATTTGTTAAACTCCTATACTTTATGTATTAGAATCTCTTCTAGATCTTAAGGTTATAGTCCTGAAGAGAGTAATCAAGATTCCTGCTCTTCTCATGAGGTTATAATTATAATGAACTTTATTATTCTGGTGATTGGGAATAATAACACATGCCATGTTTGAGTCCAATCCTGTAATGTTGGATCTTCAGTCTCATTCCTAGTTGTGGATTAGCTGCTACATGTGAGGCTCCAAAGAACTGTAGGAATCAAAAGACACGTAAGATATGCCCAATCTTTGGAAGAGATAGTAACTTCCCGGTATTACATGAAATTGAAGCATTGCAAGGGACATGATTCACCTTGTGTGATATCTGAACTCATATTGCAATGAGTTGTAAAAATGGAATCCCAGTTCATCTTCTGGAATAGATACAGTTCTTCTTTGCTCATCTTGATAATAAAATTGAGCTGTAGCTATACCCTGTTGCTCAGGGCCTGGATTTTGGAATCAAGTAAATTTGAGTTCAATTCCAGCCTTTCCTTTTATTACCTTTATAATCCTTTATTACACTTATCTGACCTTGGTTTTCAGACTGGAAAAAAGAAATAATTATAGTACTTAACAGTACCTTGAAGTACCATGGTGGTATTACTAAGATTAAAATAAGTGAAGTAATGTATATATGATTATTAATACAATGTCTAATAAGAACTCATTATATTTTTATTCCAGATGAATACTAGTTGATGCTAATTTTTGGTCATCATTATATACTTCTATATTCCTCATTTGTCTTCTTTTCACCAAAATAGAAGCATTATTAAATCTTACCCTTTTTTCTTTGAAGATTAATTGAATACTTTAGTTAAAAGGCTAGGACAATTTTCACACACTAATTGGTGACCAATAGAAACACTAAAACTGCAGTTATTTGGATTGCTCTGAATTATGTAGTATTTTATTTAAAATGTTGTTTTCAAGTATATTTAGCACCATGGGTTATAAATGTTACACATAGAGGTTCTGCTGAAAATGCATTAGAGAGAGTCTTGTAAACTATTCACTTACGTTACTGTTTCTAACCAGTATTAGCATGTATTAAGTAGGTTAATTACTGGTCCATTGTTGTCAACACACATATTATTTCATTAATGTAACTTTTCTTTCTCTAGACTGCTTTAGTTAAACCAGTTAATGACAATTCATCTTTCTTAAGGAATAGTTCATTTTATTTGATTTTATGTCACAGGGTTTTGCTGAGCCTTCCTGCGCTGTCTAAACAGTCAACATAGTTTGTAGTTCAGCTGACAAATGAAATAGCTCATTAGCACGGGAAGAGACATAAGTACCTGAGATTAATTAAGGGCTAATTCCTCTTCAGATTTGATGACATTCAATAAGATTGATTTGTTTTTTTTTTTAACCAACTTCCTTCACAAAATAAGCTAAATATCATTTCTTTGCTCTTTACATTTTTTATGTATGTGAAGTCATTGAATGTTGAGGTAAGATAATGAATTTCTCCTATAGTTGATCATGAATCTTGGCTGAAGGCCTGTTTTTCCTGGCCATGGCCCTCAAAGGCGTTCATATTTGAAGTGAATTAGTAAGCCATTTTTATCCGTAACCTTTAATTACATAACCAAAGAAGCTGTACTTAATGATTACATTCTTCTCTAAAGCTAATACTGTTTTTGAACAAGTTATCTTCTATTTAAATAAGAAATGGCAGCATTTACTATTTTAATACACAATTACCTGCCAGAATTTTGTTGGTTTTTCTTGCTTGATAACATTCTAACTTTATTTTTCATCTGGATGAATTTTATTTTCCTTTTATTCCTCATGATCTTTAAAAAGATGAGTTATTAATGAAATTTTGTTTTTGTTTTTAGCCAAACTATGTGTTCTTATCCTTTATCCAATTATCTTAAATATATCGCTAATATTAACACTTAAAATAATTCCTTCATATCTGCTGGTTCCCAGATTTTGGTATTTTGGGGTAGGTGGGGAGGGGTGTCCAGGAAGTGATTCCCTTGTGGTTACTGAGGAACAAAGGGATATTGTTTGGGATTTAAAGCTGCCAGTGGTAGTACTTTGTCCCTAGTATCTATCTATTCATATTTTACTTTTTTTTTTTCCAGAAATATCTTTTGTTATAGAACCCTGCTACCTCATGGCATTTGTATGATTTGAAAATTAGCAGTGCTTTCTGCATAGTAGTTTCTAGCTTGTGTTCTCTTTCTAACATGTCAGGACACATCTCACAGGAAGTACGGATATGAGGAGAGGGTAACCCTGACAACACTGTCTTTCAAGTTCCTGCTGTCTGCATGTTTCTAAGTTTGTGATAAATGTATTTTGGGTTTATTTATATCTAATAATTAAGGTTTGCATACTCATCTTTCCTAATGCAATAACCATACATTTTGGTAACTATAAATTCTGACAGTTATATGTGATAAATACAGTTACCTTCATGCTTCTTTTTATTTCTTTAAGGAGGTTCTTACAAATGATAGGTAATTCATATATACTTTTTATGAGTAAGGAAAAAATGTTTTTCCTTTAAGATGATAGCATGTTAAATCAGGCTAACATATCTAAAGTAATGGATAGTACTTGGCACTAAAGCCAAATCATTTAATAGTTCAGCCAGGTCTTGGTCCTTATACAAAGGCTAGCCCTTGGTTTTGCTAGTTCATCTATTTTAAAGGGTGTCACAGATTATTTTAGTTTGGGATGGAGAAAGGTAGCACATTAACATGAAACTATTTGCACCCTATTAGTCTAAACAAACAGAAACAGCCAGCCTCAGTTGCTTTAGCAGCTGACCTCAGCACCTGCCAGCGCCCAGGAGTACTGAAGCTAGTTCTGAAGTAGGTGGGAAAAGCATGACTGGCATTGTAAGAGGAGACATCATGGTATAGTGAAAGCACTGGAATTAGAAGTAAAGGAACCACTCTTCTGAGCCCACTTTTGCAACTAACAGCATAACCCCAAGCAAGTCACTTAACTGCAGTCTAACTGAACTATGCAAGGTTGTTGTGAAGATCAGATGGATAAGACACTGATCCGATCCTCAGTTTCTTCATGTTTAATGTATGTGTTTGGTTTGCATGTATGATAACATTCCTTCTGGTCTAAAATCCTGGTATTTTCCTCCCTAAAATAACATAAAATGATATTCCAAAAAATATAAAGCTTCATATGCAGGGAATTTATGAAGTCAAATAATGAGGCAGGAAATTGTTATGAAGGCATGATACTTGTAGACACTTCAGAGCATGTTCGGGGCTGGCAACTGACACATCACATTCTCTCCCATGCTCCTGTGCATTTTATTTCCAAAGTTTTAGCTTCTGCTTATGGTGTGCTGTTTGCATGTTTATAATGAGACCGATCAGAAAAATATTGCTGTGTATGGTGTTGCCTTTGACATTCAAATATATCCATTCTAATAACAAAAAATGCAGTTAATTATTCAAAGTAGACTATTTGGATCATTCATCCTTCAAGTGTAGCTAAGGTTTTTGATGTACTTCAAAAAACATCTCATGAGTGACTTTTGGGGATTTTTAAACTTTTATTTATACCAAATGCTATTGTGACTATTGAAATTGATTTAATTGCATATATGTACTGGTTAGATGCAAGTTAGGTCTGAAAAGTGGAAAGTGATGAGAGGCAGGCTCAGCTGCAATGCCCAGACTTAACACAATATTTAAATAGAAGCTAAGTAATATTTAAATAGAAGCTGAGGTTAGAGGTGAACCATAGCTTTTCATTTTTGAAATGTTTTAATGTGTTAGTGGGCTATATAGACTCCTGACCCCTAGTAGTAGTGATATTGCTTTTAATATTTATTTATTTTTAGAGCGAAGGGAAGGGAGGAGAAAGAAAGGAAGAAGAACATCAATGTGTGGTTTCCTCTTGTGTGCCCCCAACTGGGAACCTGGCCATAACCCAGGCATGTGCCCTGATTGGGAATTGAACCTGCAACCCTTTGGTTCACAAGGCAGCACTCAGTCTACTGAGCCACACCAGCCAGGGCAGTGATATTTTTAGATCAACAGTTGTATTCTTGGTTTTAAAACTTGGCCATGTAAAACAAAAGAAGGTAAATACTTTTAAGCTAATTTATTTTCAGATAACCATAAAACTGAAACAAAAGGATGGAAAATTAAACATAAAACTTCACTTCCACCCCCCACTGTTACCCTTCCCAAGCCCAGAGATAAGAGCAATGAATAGATTGGTACCAACCCTTCCAAAAATTTTTGGTACATATGTAAATAAGTACACATGTATCTGTTTCTGCTTTATCTTTTGCATAAAATAAATCCTAGCAGTGGAATTGCAGACTCAAAGATTATGTTTAATTGATTAGTATTTTCTTGATTTGGATTTAAATTGAACATACTCTCATAAGTTTATTGGTCAGATGTTGTGATTTGCTGAACTAACTGTTCATAAACTTCACACATTTTCTTATTAGTTTACTCATTTTTATATTAGTTTTTTTATATCCATGAATTCTCTGTATATGAAATTAGCTCTCTAGCTCTGTATTGATGAATGTTTCCCAAACTTATTCTTGTTTCTTTCTTCTTTTTAAATTATTTTTAAAGATTTTTTTTATTCATAAGTTTTAGAGAGAAGGGCAAGGAGGGAGGAAGAAAGGAAGAGAAACATCACTGTATGGTTGCCTTTAACCTGCCTCCAGCCACAGACCTGGCTGGAGACCTGGTTTGCAACCTGGTTGTGTGCCCTGACTGGGGAATTGAACCAGCAGCCTTTGGGTTCACAGGTTGGCACCAATCCAGCCAGGGCTATTCTTGTTTCTTGTGTGTGTGTGTGTGTGTTATTTCATTACTACTTGTTTGTTGTTTTGCCTTTTAATAATATTTGATTTTATGTACTTAAGAAATTTTTACATTAAATTTTATGAACTTTGTATTTTACATTTAAGCCTTTTTTAAGACTATGAAAGTGTCATTTTTTAGTACTTCCGTAGTATTGTTTTACATACTTAAATAAGTGATTAATGTGGAATTAATTTGGTATATACGGAGAAGTAGGGATCCAATTTTATCCAGTTGCCTGAAATACCATTTATATTTGATAATACACACTTTTGTCCAGAAACTTGAACTACTGTTTTGATTTCATAAATCCCTATACTTGTATATATAGAATTTTGTAAAGTCCTGTTTGCATTTTGGTCAGTTTCTGGAATGTGTATTCTTTCTATGATAGGCCTGCCTATAACTTTTACCAGCACCAAACTGTTTCACTACTACAACTTACAAATTGTATTAATGCTTGCTAAAGTAGTTCTTACTATTCTTTCATAACTTACTGAATATTATCACTATTTTCCTAGATAAATTTTAGTATAATTTTGTTGAATCACTTCTTCCCCCTCCCCAAAACAAACTGACATCCTCTTGGAACCACATTGAGTGTGTGTGTGTGTGTGTGTGAATAAGAATGGAGTGATAACATTTTTATTATGAATTTTTTTATCCAAGAATAAGACATGGATTTCCATTTTCAAATTTTCTTATTACCCTCAGTAGAGTGTTAATAGCTGTTATCACATAAATTCTCCATGTTATTTGTTAAACTTATATGTAAATTTATTATTGTACTTGTAAAACAGGATTTTTTTTTCATTTTTTAAGTTGATTATTATGTTTATTAAATAAAATGACTTGGTAATGTGTACTTTGGTTTTCCAGATGTATCCCATTTGCAAATAATTTCTACTTTTTCCCTCTGATATTTGATGTTCCTTTTTCTTTAAGAATTTATATTTTCACCCTGGCTGGTAGCACAGTGGATAAGGTGCCAGCCTGCGAACCCAAAGGTCACTGGTCGGAATCCCCACCCAGGGCACATAACCAGGTTGCAAGCCAGGTCTCCAGCCAGATTCGTAGCTGGAGGCAAGTGAAAGGCAGCCATACATTGAGGTGTCTCTTTCTCTCTGTCTCTCTCCCTTCCCCTCTATCTAAAAATAATCTTTAAAAAAAAAGAATTTATATTTTCTTAAAACATGACCTACTTCACCTAGTATTTCAAATGTATTTACATAATTTGTGACCTAATAATTCTTACTAATTTCTTCTGAATCTGTGATTATGTCCCTATTTTGCTCATAATTCAAGAAATTTGTGTTTACTTTACCTACCTAATACAGGAAATAGTAAAGATACTCTTTGCTCAATATTACAATTTTTGAGGTTAGAAAATTCTTCCATTCAATTAATTTGTCTGCCTCACCCTACTGTCATAGTTGGGTTTTTGTTATTGTTGTTATTGTTTTTTTTTTTAACTTCTGTTTCCAATAGAAATGAAGACTATTCTTTTTATTAGACTTCTTTACCAAGATTATTAAGTAGCCACTTGTTACTTTGCTTCTAGGCTAAATAATTTTAGTTTTTAAAACTATAACCCCATGGAACATAATTTTCTAAAATCTTTATATACTTTTTTTGGATTTCTTCAAAAGATCTTAACATTTAAGCTGAAGCTTTAACATAACTCTTCTTGAGGGATCTTAGTCACAGTTACATTGCTTACCTTTAAAAAATAGTTGTCTAGCCCTGGCTGGTGGCACAGTGGATAAGGCGCTGGCCTGCGAACCCAAAGGTCACAGGTTCGATTCCCCAGCCAGGGCACATAACCAGGTTGCAAACCGGGTCTCCAGTCAGGTCTGTGGCTGGAGGCAGGTGAAAAGCAACCATACATGGATGTCTCTCTCCTTCTGTGCCTCTCTCCCTTCCCTTCTTTCTAAAAATGATGGAATGAAATCTTAAAAAAAAAAAAAAAAAAATAGTTGTCTAGCCTTCTATACGTATGCTTTATTTTTTAAAGAGAAACCATACTTTTGTTGTTTTTTAAAGATTTTATTCTTATTTTCAGAGAAAAGGGCAAGGAGGAAGGAAGAAAGGGAGAAAAGCATCAATGTATGGTTGTGTTTCACCTACCTCCAGCTAAGGGCTTGGCTGGAGGCCTGGCTTACAACCTGGTTATGTGCCCTGACAGGGAAATCCCACCAGCGACCTTTGGTTTTGCAGGCCAGTGTCAATCCACTGAGCCACACCAGCCAGGGCTATACATATATTTTAAATAGCCAAAGTAATTTCATCCTCAGAACAGATAGTAGTAGTCAGAACAGAATTTAAAATGAACAAGTCTTTTGTTTATAATTATTTTTATGTATTCTGGGACAAAGAATTGTTGACAGTGTTATGGGTAGAAAGTGCTTTATCAGCCTTGAGAATAAACTTAAAAGGCCACTGCATAGGTTAATTAGGAGCTGGGGCTTGGAGTTCCCTGTTTGTCCAGAAACCGCCTTATTTTTGAGTTAGTTGTGAGATTGACAAAGAAAAGCATATTTATAAGGCTGATAGGGAAATCCCAGGGAAGAGGCAGGGTGGAAGCTAACAGTAATTTATGTGATACATACGTTTTAAGTATATATGTTTATATGTGTTGTACAGATGTGATCAAATACTAATATGTTTTCCAAGATAAAATGGTTGTGTTAGTTTAATAGTAAACTTACTGGCTCAATTTACACTTTGTAAGGTATTAACAATATGTTCTAAAATTCCAGCATTAAGATCGGCATAGCTGCACTTGAGTAATCTTGAATAAACCAGTGCAGATAGGTTCTTTGAGAAAGGAAACAGCAGTTATTTTGTGAATATTCAATTTTCTGATGATGTATTTACTATATAAATGTTAATGAATTGATAAATGGTTTTAGAAGATCATAAGAAATTATTTATATTACAATTGGAATAATTACTGATATTCTCTCTCACCTTTTTTTTTTAGGTCATAGAAAATGGAAGATTTGCAAAATACAAATATTTCACCCATGTCATGATCAATAAAACAGACATGTTAATGATAACCAAAAGGTAACTTTCTTTCTCTAACATAATTTGCTAAGAGATTAACTGACAGCCACTCATGAAGGGAGCATCTGTTACCTTTTGTTCCAGATACACTAACTCCTGCTAACCCTGGTCTTCTTGCTCTGTAAGCCTTCTAACTAAAACCTTACATAAATTCATGTTTAGCTTCATGCTTACACAGAGGTTTAAATTCATTTCAACCAGTTCAGGCAAATACAGAAGTTTCAATAAAAGTGTTCCCTCAAGGGTAGTCAGTACTGTTCCATTTCCCCTTCCAAGAAAGTACACAATTCCAAGTCAGCCCAGAAGCCTGTCTCTTCATTAGAACACATATTGATGCACTCACATTTGTAGAGTGTTAGCAGCAAAATCTTGAGTTTGGCAAAGAAAGAATTTAGAGTCAAGAACTCTTGTTCAAGAGAAAGTTTATTTAGTGTCCAAAATGAAAGTACACTCAAAGATAAGTTTTGAGGGGGCCACTTAGGGAGCTACCTTGGTCACTTAGAGAGTCACAGAGGCAGAAGTGAGCCGGCTGTGTTGCTGGGACTCAGGAAACGAGTTACAGAGGCGAAAGGAGGACCCTTCAAGGTTAGGAGAAGGAAAGCAAAGATGCATGCCTGAAGAAGGAAGGTCTGGGCAGGCTCTAGAGAGGGGTGCCCCCTGGGTCCTCTGTCTTAAGGGTTTTTGTCTGTTTACTAAAGGCAGGAATTTTAGTGGAGATCTCAGGGAGGATCTCAATAGAATATTCATCAACGTACCAATTGTGTTCTTTAATATGCCGTTTCATCAAATGAGCATATATATAGGGTCAGTGCTAGGGTAGGATTTCTTGGTCATTGCGATGGGTCCTGGTGCCAGCCCTGGCCTTGCTTTGTCTGGTTTTGCTGCTTTTCTGAGCCTGGAGCTGAAACACAACAGGGGCCTAGATATTATCTCTAGTTTGACCAAAACCCTGTCTCTGTGGTCAAAAGACCAAAGGCTTTCTTCCTAAGATTATTACATACTGATTAGAACCTCATTGTGCTGAGGGTTTAATGCTTAAGAAAGGGATGGTGCCAGGGTGAAGGAGGCAGGTAAGTTGCATGCTGAATGAGGCCAGTTTGTTCAGCCATCTGTCTCGGTTTCCCCATTCCACTTGCCAAGGAATTTTCCTGGCCTCTTACTGTTCTGCCTCAGATACAACATTGGAGACAGGTCAGTTTTTTATGTGGATGATTCCACCTTCCAATAGACCTGGAGACAGGAAAGAACACGTGCCAAAATATAGTGGCATAGCCTCAGATGGACGGGTTTTTGCAGGAGTCATTGCTTTTTACTGAGGAAAGGAATAAGCAAGTGCAATATTAGTATGGATGTTTCTGGTGGCATCAAGTGAAAATGTAGCTGAGAGGGAGAGCTTACACTAAGCAGTGTTCCATAAACCTCTGTGGGTTTTTTCATGGTCAAAAATGTGAAGTTATATAAGAATCTTGTTTCTAGTTGACTATTGAACTTGTTTTTAATTTTAGTAATTTTTAAGCCTAGAATTTACAGCACTCCCTTAATTTTCTTGTATTAAAAACTCACACAGTATTGAAAGTATGCATGTAAAAGTCTTCGTTCAACCTCTTTTCCCCATCCAAGACACAACTAGTTTTACCAGCTTGCTTTGAACCCTTCTGGAATATTCTGTGCCTGTTCAAGCATACATACATATGTATTTCAATGTAAATGGACTCTGTTATATATACAATTCTGTACTTTGTTTTAATTTTTTACTTTAAATCTATGTCTTAAAGATTGTTATTTGTCAGCAATTAGAGATCTGTCTTAATTTGTAAAAGACTGCCTAGTGTTATTCACTTAATAATAGCATGTACTGTAATTTACATCAAAAATTGTTTATAAACTTTTGTAGTTGAAGACAATGCTTCAGAAGTTTGTTCATAACAATTATTAATCATGCTTTCTTTAACCCTTTTATTGGCTAAGGGAAAAGTTATTCATCAGAGTTAAACAAGAGTCCATTTTTCTACAAATCTTGCAACATTTAAAAAATTACCTGTTTTTTTGTTTTTTTTTTTTTGGATATAGAACTCTTTAAATGAGGTCACATAAACCTCAACGGAGTAAAGGAAGTGACTGAGTTGTAATTAGTTGAAAGGTAATATTTACTCTTAGGATTTCCTTTCTTTCCAAGTTTCAGACTCGAGGGAAAAAGGAATTTGCAGAGGGCATGCTAGGTACCTGCTGCAGGATTAGCCTGCCTTTGATTATTCCTTTGCTGGGAGATGTGCTAGAGGGCCAGTAAATTGTCCCACAGACCCGGTAGTCCAGGATTGGTGAAAGCAGGGATCAGAGACAGAAGATTGAGGTGAGAGATATAATTTCTGATTAATTTTCTCTTCCATTCTAGCCAGGAGCCTGCTTTTGCTTTAACTCAGTTCCTTACCTTAATGTGTATGTTGCTTAAAGAAAGTTCTGCACTTAAAATTGATGTCTTTGAGGGGAAGAAAGGCCTTTGAAGAGAGGATTAAATAGAATTACTACAGACAAAATACATTTTCAGTGCTTAATTTTTTTCTCTCAAAATGGTTCAGGGGGACAGAATTAATTTTAAAATCCTCTTTCTGATGTAGGTTGGTAAACATATTACATGGAGTCTTAGTAATAAAAGCATTTAGGCCCTGGCTGGTGGCTCAGTGGATAAGATGCCAGCTTGCAAACCCAAAGGTC
The DNA here is from genome assembly GCA_004026585.1 of Noctilio leporinus. Classification (NCBI taxonomy): domain Eukaryota; kingdom Metazoa; phylum Chordata; class Mammalia; order Chiroptera; family Noctilionidae; genus Noctilio; species Noctilio leporinus. Next base: position 65,550 of record PVIW01003486.1, on the reverse strand, counting down.
ATTGGTTCAATTCCCAGTCAGGGCACATAGCCAGGGTGCAAGCCAGGTCTCCAGCCAGGTCTGTAGCTGGAGGCAGGTGAAAGGCAACCATACATTGATGTTTCTCTTCCTCTCGCCTCCCTCCCTTCCCCTTTCTCTAAAAATAATAAATAAAATCTTAAAAACAAAAAATGTAAGCCAGAGAATATCTCCTTCTACATGTCCAGATGGGGCCTGGTCTATTTGCTCCTCAGAGTTATTTTTCTTTAACCTTTTATTTAGAAAAAAATTTAAAACTTCTTCTTTGCTGAGGAAAAAAAAAAAGCATTTATCTTAAAGTACTAATTACATGAAAGTTCCCCAAAATATTGGTTGATTATTGGTTCTGCAAATTTTTTCCTATTTCTTAAAAAATACCTTATATATTTAACTTCATAACGACTTTATTTTTTCTGATATAGTATGTTGCGCTATAAATTCTCCACTAACATTACTTAAGCTGCATCCCACAAATTTGGTTACGATGTATTTTCATTCTCATTCAGTTCAAAATAATTTCTAATTTCTTTTGAGATTCTTTGGCCCATAGATTATTTTCTGAATGCTAATTTTCAGGCATATTCTTATTTTTCTATTATTAGTTTCTAGTTCAATTTCACCGTGATCTGAGAACAAACTTTGTAAGATTTCAGTTCTTTTTAAATTCATTATTTTGACTCATAATAGCTTTGATGAATGTTCTGTATACACTTGTAAAGAATGTATATGCAGATATTATATTACCGTATATAAGTGCCTTGGTTTTTAAAGTGGGTTTTTTTTCTGCAGTGGTGTATTATTTGTAACAGAAGGAACATTTGGACAGCTTACATGTGAGTGGCAGTACAATTTTGATGAGTTTACCAAAGAGCCATTCATTGTTCATGGGAGAAGATTGCGCATTGAAGCAAAGGTATGTTGAATAGATTTTTTTTTAACCTGAAACTGAAAATGACACATTGAAATAGTCTTCTTTACTTCTGCAAGTTTCCACTTTTATAGATATTGCTTATCTTCATATGGTTTTTCTTCACAGCTGCTCTCTCACTCTGGCTTAAAGAAAAAGTCAGGACAAGAAAAATAGCTACTTTATGTGCTATTGCATTGACTAACACATTCCTGGGTTCTTATTTTATATTTAGTAATAGAATCTTACCACTCATTGCTATCCAAAGGACTAAAATGAAAAAATCATTCGTATATCTCAAAACCCCTAGCAGTACCCAACAGAATGGTTTTCCTTGAAAATTTCACAAAAGAACACTTGAAAATGACAGCTGATACTTGATAGTTCTTTCTCTTTTTAAAGATGTTATTTACCCAATTCAGTTACAATTTTGAAGGCAGAGACTATTTTTCTTTCTACTTTGATTACCAGAAGCTAGCATAGTGCCTGGTACTTGAATGTTGATATAAAATAGAGTGAATTTTTAGTTATTTGGTAACCCAACATCCACTGCAAGTTGTAATGATCACACTAGGTATTACAGGATGCAGTAGTATGTAGGAATAGTAATATCATGGATATATGTGATAAAAGATAATATTAGTTGGCCTCAAGGTATTTGACTAGTTACCTATGTGTAGGGCCACTTTGGCACTGTCAATATTAGCAAATATTGTGACTCAAGACAAGTAAGTTTTTTGTTATATTTGTTACGTTTTGATTTTGAGGGATTTAATTGACTCATGTAATTGAAAAGTCTTAAGTCTACATCTCGTGACTTAGATATGCTCAAATGATGTCATTAGCAATTATTCTTCCTCCCTTCCCCTTCTCTTCCATTCTCCCCTTCTTTTCCCCCGGCATCCCTGGGCTCTCCTTTCCTCAGTGTTGGCTTCATTCGCAAGCAGGCTATCTTTTGGTGATAGGATGGCCTGCAGAAGTTCCAGGCTCATATCCCAGTTGCTCACTGGGTCACCTTTGGTCACTTGCTTATACCTGAATCAATCACTTTAGTCAGGGAGGGTTCCTGGGATCACCAGGGTGCTGCCAGGTATTGGAGTGAGAGAAGGTGAGAAGTAAGGGGACATTGGCAGAAACAACAGGTGTCCTCTGGGCTGACCTTAGGCCTGATGTTTAACCAGTGAAGACCAGTTCTCCAGTCTCACCAGTCATTTCAAGGATATGGGGGAGTAGACTGGATATTAGCTCCTGGGAATGTTAGACCAACTTTTCCATTGAGAATTCTCTAATTCACTCAGAAAATGAAAGGCCTTCTGGCCAACATATGAAATAATGGATAGTGACCAGTAGCTTCTGGTCTAGCCTATACTGCTTTCTTGGTTTTTCATATTTTTTTCTCTCTCTCCAGGGGTAAACTTTTTATCTCCTTGATTTCTTCCCTTTCTACCTATTCTTGGGACATTATATTAGCAGTCATCGTTTCTTTTTAATTAAAGAACCTAATTTCTTCCTGAGTCTATTTGCATGGATATTGGAATGACCTATAGGAATTGTTACACTAGCAAAAAACTCCACATTACTTTTTCTATGACCCTACCCATAGTTAATAGCAGTAAATACCACTCTCTTCCTCAATAACCCATTTTTTCTATTTGTCCCTCTAATCTTTAATTCTCCCCACAAGCACTGAACAGAATACTGAAGGAGTGTAAAAAGCAGAAGACAGTCACAAAGGACCTAGGAACCACCCTGACTTCTTTGATCCTTAAGCTACATTCTTATCGAATGAATCATTTAAAATGTCAGTCCTGGCTGGTAGCACATGGTGGATAAGGTACCAGCCTGCGAACCCAAAGGTCGCTGGTTCGATTCCCCAGGCAGGGCACATAACCAGGTTGCAAGCCAGGTCTCCAGCCAGATCTGTGGCCAGAGGCAGGTGAAAGGCAACCATACATTGATGTTTCTCTCCCACTCCACCTCCCTCCCTTCCCTTCTCTCTAAAAATAATGAATAAAATCTTTTAAAAAATTAAAAAATGTCAGAAGTTACTTTATACATACAAACATGCACACACTCCCATAAACACATGTGCATGTACATGTATGTATGTACACATGTATGTATGATTTTGAGCTGAAATCATCATTTTTTTTTTTAAGATTTTATTATTTTTAGAGGGTGGGGGCAGAGAGAGGCAGAGAGGGGTTGCCTTTTTCACCTGCCTCCAGCAATGGACCTCACTGGAGACCTGGCTTGCAAACTGCTGTGCCGTAGGTGGGGAAATGAATCAGCAACCTTTGGGTTCGCAGGCCGGTGCTAAAATCATCATTATTCTATGGCCAGATATGAAGAACTATCTGAGAAGTTTCTTGAAGGGTAAAACAGTGGCTCTTTTCCCAAACTTAATCTTTCCCATCTTCTGTATAAACCTTTTATGGCTTTAGCATAAAATCTCACCCAAAGCTTTATAACTTAGGGTTAGTGATAATGGATGTGTTAGCATTTAGTCTTTCTTTTTTTCAATTTGTGTTTGAATCTTCTTGGTTTCCCATTCTTGTATGATTTGTGTAAAATGGACGGTTTCAGTACTGATTTCTGAACTGTTTAAGCACTGATTTCTGTGTGCCATTTCTTTATCATATTTCTACAACTGAACTTTCATTTTAATGAGGAAACTTAACTCTGTTTATAGGAACGAGTGAAGTCTGTATTTCATGCCAAGGAATTTGGAAAAATAATAAACTTCAAGACCCCAGAGGATGCTAAGGTAAATACAGTTTTTTACATAAACAGCAGCTTCACTTTTTGAAGTCATGAAAATCGAACTTTTTTAAAGCAGTTAAGTTTTGTTTGTTTTTAATTATGTTTTTTGTTTTGACAATTCTAATATATGTAACTAGATAATATTTCCCTGAAACTACTTTTTATTAATTAAATATAACATACCTACCTATTTATCATACCAAATGGCTCCATCTTATTTTACTTTATTTTTTTGTCCAGAGAGAGGGGAAGGGAGAAAGACATCAATGTATGGTTGCCTTTCACCTGCCTCCAGCTATGAGCCTGGCTGGAGACCTGGTCTGCAACCTGGTTATGTGCCCTGGCTGGGAATTGAACCAGCGACCTTTGGGTTCGCAGGCCGGCACCTTAACCACTGTGCCACCAGCCAGGGCCTTCCATCTTATTTTAAATCCTAATTGGAATACTTTGTGAAAAAGTCAAACAAAGGAAATTACTTCATTCTGTTGCTAATTTACTAGCTCTATCCGTGGAAGGCTAACCCCATGTTGTAGATTTCTTTACAGTATAGCTTTAGTAATTTTTTAATTAAAAAAATTTTTAATATGTTAAAATCCTTATTTTTTAGAGAGAGGAGAGGAGAGGAGAAGGAAGGGAAAAAGGGAGAGAAACATCGATGCATATGAGAAACATCGATTGGCTACCTCTCACATGTGCACTAGCTGAGGGCAGGGCCACAACCCAGGCACAAGTCCTGACTGGGAGTTGAACTGGTGACACTTCACCTTAAGGGAAAATGCCCAATCAACTGAGCCATGCCAGTCAAGGCTATGGTGATTTGTATTTTATTTAATTGCTATAGCCGGACACATAACAAAAGGAGCCAAGCCTAGTCAGAAAATACGGATGTGAATAACTGGTTCTGTTCCTTCTTGACTGTAGGACCTTGGGGAAGTCATTTAACCTTAGTTTCCCTAAAATAGGAATATACATATGTACTGAAAAGCACTGTGCATACTTTGGGGGTTACAGCATTTATAAGGATGTGCACTGTCAGGAAAAGGAAGACTGCGAACTGATGGTCTACCTTATTAATCACAGCCAAGAGGCTGTTTTTGAGCATGAATTTGTGCTGTGTCATGAAATGTATATTACTGACTCCCTCATACTATGTTGTCCTGGCCGGGCTTAACTGTTGACCAGTTTACTTGTCACATCTGGACCCCAAACCAGGAATGCTGGGCCACTTAGCATGTGCCATGCAATTTCCTGTCCAGACCTCGAGACGTAGGACAGCACTGGCATGTGAACAGCAGGGGACTGAAAGCAGGAATAGAGTAACTACAGCCTAGATATGCTTGTTGCCCTGAGCAGGCAGACAGACAGAGCATGATAATATCATGATTCTTAGACCATCTTCTTTCATTTTACTGAAGGACACGACCACCTATTTCAGCTTCTCTGTAATAAGTTTACCACCTAGTCTCTGTTGCTGTGTTATTTTATCCCAGAAGGATTGTTTTTAATCTCCTGCTCTGCTAGAAACATCCAGAAAGGCTGCAGAGATCAGTTCTCTTTGTCTCTGTCCTACCTAGAGCTACCGCTACTAGGTTTTCCTTAAGTTAAAAAAGCACAGATATCTGCCAAAGTGTATCACAATGGGCTAATCCCAGGATCACTTCCAAGGCTTTATCTATCAGAGGGGGCCCACTGGTAATAGACGTTATGGATAGAAAGGTCTGCATTATATTTGCATTTTGTTTGTAATTTCAAATCTTTTCAAAATAGAAAATACAATGAGAACAACTAAAATGCTCAAGAATGTTGCTGTGCTCTTACTGCTCACTGTAGAATAAGTAATTATTCCTACTCAATCAGTAAACTCCTATGTATGGAATTATAAAGGTGTGTGATGCAGAATTGGTACAGGTTGGAAAGAATTTTGCGTAGATAATTTTCACATGATGCTAGAGTTATTCAGTCAAGTTGCCAAATTACCGCATCTCTCAAGATGATTCAGTTTACTTTTCTTATTCTGAAGATGAACATTCAAGCCCAGTGATCTTAGAAAGACATTATTCTTACTGCTAAATAAAACTCAGTGCCATTGACCCTGAGCCATGTGGGCAATTTAAATGAGTAAATGATCTCTATGCAGGATGAATTTAATTATTGGCTATGAGCATACACCTAACTAAACTGGAAAGTTAGCTTTTATATTCCTGTTCTTTACACTGAGTTTCATGCAAGCTCATTAAAGTAAGCAAGTGTTGGTTTATTTCCTCACAACAGTGGATCCTCACAAAGCTAGAAGAAGCAAGAGAACCATCTCCGAGCCCTTGATGGAGAATACTGCCTGAAGACATGCAGTAATTAATCATTACAATTGCCACTTTGTACCTTCCAAAACCTGTTGGGGAAGACTAGTACAGAAGTAGTTTCAAGCACATAAAAATATGTGTATGTATGTGTTAGTTAAAATCAGGTAAAACAGCAATGTGATTAAATATTTCAACTCTTAGGGACTACATCTGGTTTTCAAACTTGAATCATGCATCAGGTTAAAAATCTAATTATTTTATAAGAGAAACATTTATAAATCTTAACTATTTGCTCTAGATGATTCTCTTCAATGGAGAAATTACCCGTATTTAGCCTTCATGTGGAACTAAGTTGAACGTTCCTAGTTTACACTTTAAACTTTCTCATGCTTACTTCAGACTCCCTGAGTAGGTGATGGGAGTGATCATACTACTGATCAAATAAATCAAACACTGCTTCAGTGGTATTAAGAGAACTTGAGTGGTGGTTGCTTTAGAAACATGAAATTCTTTTTACAGATAAATATTTTGATATTATTTTCCTTATTTTTATAAAGAATAGGTTTGAACTATACTTCAAATACCCAGCATGAAAATGAAAATATAATCTTTTTATGTATAACATAGAAAAATTAAAGTATACCCTTTCAAGCCTCCTCCAAAGAAAGGCTTGAAGAATGCATGTCAGAGCGCACGAGAGAAAGCCCCTCTCAGAGCCCCAAAGCCTTAGAACTGCAACTGTAAGCCATCTCCACAGGGCCTACTCCGTTTCCCTGGATCATGTTTTTAATAGAGTGGTGAACTTTGAAGGAATACTCTTGAAGCCTTAACAATACCAGCTTTCCACTTACAGGTGATAGGAAATAAAATTCCCACCACCTTAAATAGGAGTTATGCTTCAGGACAGACAGCCCCTCCCCCAATAAATGTATGTACCCTAAAGCCTGATCTAATAACCTGTCCTGCTGGTAACTGATTAAGAGTTTCCAGTTTGCTTGCTCTATAGTTACTCAAATGAGAATCATTCTTTTAGATATAAGGTTCATCAGAATAAAAATCACAGTGGTGCATTAGTAAAAATAAGATAATAGGTTCTTTTCCTTTGTTCTTGTTCAGAAACTTTACTATTAATGGATTTTCTCAAGTGAAAGGAGATGACTATATGATAATGAAACATGAAGAGAATGATACAGTGTCTTATTTAGTTATTAAATAATACAGAGTATTTGATGCATGTTGTATGTGCCATGAAATTATTAATAACTGTTTTTGGAATTGGAGACTGTATAGTAAATGGTTGTGAAATGCTCCTCAGGTTCCGCAAACCTTTGCTTTGTTGTAAAAGCTAAAATAAACAGCATGCCAGACTGTAACTATATTTCTTCCTGACCAAATCTGCTACTCAGTACTATTGATTTTCCTTTGGTTATAAAAACACTTTGTTATCCATAGTTTCTCCCAGAATGTTTTTTTCTTTGCTGAATATAAGTTGAATTAAAATATGACAAATTTCAAATTACATGATATTGGGTGATCCCTTGATGGCCTTTGTTCAAAGCCACATATACATCCTCTCCAGTTTTGTGTACACCAGAATTAAACCAAGAGTAGAGGTGGATTGTCCTTGTTGGAATTGTTGCTTTCCTGGAGTTCTATTAAGTGCCATTAGCCAAATACATCATTACCTGCTCCAGTTTCATAGTTTTATTCTTGGAAAAAAATACAGGCCTGTGATTCCTTGGGTGTCCCATGATAAAGGGGAAATGCCTACAACAGTAACAGAGAAATTCTTCTAACATCCTCTGGAGGCTAGCAGGGGTAGGACTTGTGACTCTTACACATGCACAGCCAGTCTGCCTGTCCTGCCTGTTTCCTAACCAGTGAGAACCTGAAAATGTCTTGTCTTATTCTTTACGTCATCTACCTGTCACCGCCTCCTGTCACTTCTTCTACTTCAAAAGTAGAAACAACACAATGTCAAAAGCAGTAGTGTTCCAATTGTTTTAGAAGATTGTTTTCTTCTAAGCAAAATCTAAGCCAAGAGTATCAGTAGATCAGATGTGTCCGTCTTTAGTGTTAACATTTTACAATTATGAGTTTTGAGTCTACATTCTTTTTTTTTTTTCCTTGAATATTACCGAGTCCGTAATCATCTTAGAATGAAAACAATCTGTCCTGAATTATATTTTACTACATTGAATGGTTTTCTGTTTGAGAACTTGAAGCTTGTTTGGTAGTTGCTATGGAACAAGGTTCTGTGTCAATTCTTTGTATTATTTGTTAGCTGTAGCCCCAGGACCTTCATGCTAACAGCATGTATTCTGGTTTGTGGTTATTTCTTTTTTAAGATTCTGTTATTTTTTAGAGAGAGGGGAAGGGAGAAAGGCACAGAGAGAGAGAGAGACTTCAATATATGGTTGCTTTCCACCTACCTCCAGCTACAGACCTGGCTGGAGACCTGGTTTGCAACCTGGTTATGTGCCCTGGCTGGGAATCGAACCAGCGACCTTTGGATTTACAGGCTGGCACCTTATCCACTGTGCCACCAGCCAGGGCATGGTTTGTGATTATTGTGTGAAACCGAAGGTAAAGTGTTGCCTGCCAACTGTCCTCCAGAAAAACTATGATCATTAGAAGAGGCAACTTTGATTTCTGGTACAGAAAGAAGCTTGTGATTTCTTCACATTAACAGTTAACCCTCTGAACCAAAGAACATGAACGTCTCCAATGGCTCTCCTATGTAGTGCATGCGTTGGCTGCCACTTTCCTAGTTATAGCAAGACTTTGGAATTTTTCCCACCCTCACTTGAGTAGAACTGAGTGACTTTCTGGTCCCTAAATAATCATCACCAGCTATACTCAGCCCTTCCCTGGCCCTCTGTCCTCCATAGTCCTGATGCATCCTAACTATCCTGTGGCTTTAAGAAAGTTTTCGTTTTCTATCATAATTATTTCTCTGATTTTTTCCTGATGGTAGTAGAGTAATAATATCCTGGTAACTCCATATGCACCTATGGAAATAGTCTGTAAATTGTATCCCATTTCCAACTGGTAAAAAATGCAGAGTACACAGTGGTGAGTTTTCTGCACCTTAGTTATCCAGTCGTCACTTGATCCTTCGGGCCAAGCCAGAGCCCCTGTGTAAAAAAGGTACGAGGTTGGTTTGCCTGTAGGAGCTGAGAAGTGTGTACTGAATATCCTGAAAGTGGCAACAGCTGTGTGGGACTGGGTGTTTTTGTGCCCTGGCTACTTTAGAGAAATTTTGTGGATTCCAGAGCCATTACCTATTTTATAAAAAATATTTTATTAATTTGAGAGAGAGAAAAGAATGGCTAGAGAAAGAACTTCAACTCATTGTTCCGCCCATTTATGCCTTGGTCGATTCTCAGATGTGCCCTGATGGGGGTCAAACCCACAACCTTGGCGCTCTCACCAGCCGAGCTGCTCTGCCAGGGCCCAGAGGCGTTTCTTTTTTCACCTTTTCTCAAGGTCAACCAACATCCTCAGAAATACAGTTTTTCCAACTGTAAGTCTTAACCTGTTAGTACGCCAGGATATCAATTTAGTAGCTCAGGACTAGCATTTTTTAAAAGTGGAACAGAAAAAGAAAAACAAGAGAACAGTGCCTATGACAGGGTCAAACAGTGTTTCCTGAAATATTGTTCAGGTTAAATACTTTACATACTGTGTGTACCGAGTCACAATATAAAATGTTATTTCCTAGCCCTGGCTGGTAGCACAGTGGATAAGGTGCCGGCCTGCAAACCCGAAGGCTGCTGGTTCGATTCCCCAGCCAGGGCACATAACCAAGGTTGCAAGCCAGGTCTCCAGCCAGGCCGGTAGCTGGAGGCAAGTGAAAGGCAACCATACATTAATGCTTCTCTCCCTTGCTTCCTTTCTCCCTGTTATTCTCTCTGAAAATAATAAATAAAATATTTAAATTAAAAAAAAAATTGTTATTTCCTTTTGTGAATTGTGGTAGAAACAAACAAGAAACGCCCAAAACCTTGAAAGCCATTGCTGTAGGCAGCGTGGGCCAGCCACCGATTGCTGGAATGCGTGGAGCCAGGTCTTAGGACAGGATCAGAGGTTTACAACTCAGAATCTTCTGATTGTGAGCACTGTCTCCTTTGGAGTGAGAAGATAGGATAGCTCTTGTTTTAGTTTATAAAATGTTTTCCTTTCATGGTGTGTATCAGGTCTCACTGCTGCCAGGTATCCGTGGGACCAGAGAAAGCATAGAAAACTTAGATCCACCAAACAGCACTCCAAAAAGGCCACAGGATATCATTTAACTTGATGTATTTCAATCTCTTTCCCACCAAGCATTTTACTAGGACTGAGAGCAGGAAGTTCTTTTAAGTAAGTTGAATTTGCTCATCTGCCTTCCAGTTCATCATACAGGTAACAAAGGCCCTTAAAAATGGAGAGCTTATGCATAGGTCATATTCTTGCGGAGCCAAAATACTCGTTCTCTAGAGATTACCGCTATAAAAATGCCAATGCAGTTTAGCTGAAAATAATTGGAATTCCTCATTTCTGTAGGATTCAAGTAGGCAATGTAGGTAACCTGCATTTCTTATGCAATATTCAATACAAAGTTGATTCAATCTGATCTTCTTCAGTGCTGGCCTATTATCACCTATAGCTTCTTTACATATTCTCAAGGGAATCATTCACCCTCCTGCCCAGTCCTTTGAAAGTATACCTTACTGCTAATGCTAACCTAATCAAGTTGGCATTGATTAGTTAAAATTGGTTGATTCTTGTTGTCTGCATTTTTGATAATTGACCAAAACAGCTATTAGTGCAGACTTTTTTTCACGCTTTCCTTTCTGCCACAATTGATATAAAGTAATATTTGTTTCAGGGCTATTTTGAAAGCAGGTCAGCACATGTACTAAGATGCTGGATCTTAGGTGTGTGTCACATGCCCTTGAGTCAGCTTGGACTCCTGGTGACTCTGTGCGCAAGTGATGGCCACAGTGTCCTGTCCTCTGCAGCCCTGTGGACTCCTGCCTGTGGCTTTTTCTGTGGAGTCAGTCTGCCTCATATTTGGTTTTCTTTTCCTGCTGCCTTCTACTTTTCCCAGCGTCACTGTCTTTTCCAGAACTCTGCTTTCTCATCATGTGCCCAAAGTAGGACAGTCCTACTTGATTACAAATATCCTTAATGCTTCTTTACTTGAAACATATTTTTTACTTTTTCTCCTCCTTTGTAAAATAAATTGTTCCATATTGTTTTTTTAAAGTTTTACTTTAAAATTACAGATTAAAAGCATTATGACATTTTTTCTGAAAAGAAAAAATATTTTGATTACCCAAAGTACAACATAAGAAGTATAACTTCAAGTTTTTATTTTATTTTATTTTATTTTTTTTTAAATTTTATTGTTGTTGTATTACATCCATCCCCTTTTTGCTCCCCTCTGTCCCCCTCCCCACCCACCCATTCCCCCCAAAGTCAATTATAACTTCAAGTTTTATAGGTGAATGTATTTAAAAACTTTTTACTTTGTACAAATAGAAATTAATTTGCATTATAGTTTAACCCCTGCCATGATAGACAGCTGTCAAATCTGAAAATCCCTATCACCGAACACCATTCATTTAGTATTGCTCTGATACCATAATAATGTGTTCCTTTTAATGGTGTCCTTGTAAGTAAGAAGAAACCCTGTGACAGTGGTATGATAAAATGTCTAATAATCAGAACTGTGCTTAAAATAGAACACATTGGAAAACCCCAAATTTCATATTCTACCATCATACCACCATATACCATTGGCTACCCAAAACTTCCCAATTTGGGAAACTGAAAAACATTCAAGTGAAAATGTCAGTTTCCTTGAATGTTCTCAGTGTCAATAATTTCATATCCACACTCATAAACTATTAGAAATTGTATCTGGGGTTTGTTGCAAAGTCAGATAGATTGCTACAGACATTTTAAGGTGATCATCTCTATATATGAATTTATGTATTACATACGGAAATGGATTTTTCAGGGAATGTGCACTTTAAAAATACTTTCTTACTATGTTGTGTATTGACCAAATAGTACTTCTTTGGAATGCTTACTCTTTGGGAAAAATATAGGCATTGATGATAATTAGTTTTTTAAATATTTTCATATTACTGCAGTATTTCTTCTATTTTGTGTCCCTTGTGTGTGGTCTCCTAGCCCAGTGCCTTTACACAGATTCTGCCTTGCTTTTCTTTATTCTGTAAGATGATTTATTAGCACAGATTTTTACATTAAAGGTTTTCCTTTTGAAATCTACCTTAGTCTTGTCTTTGTTCCCTGAATATTGGTTTGCCATGCTTGCTAATGACTAACTTTTCTAAATAATCACTTCTCACTATTACTAGAATTATGCTTGGTCAGATGATTGCCCAGTTTAATTATGTATACATTTTTTAAATAAAGTCAAATAAAGACTTCTGATTTTCAGCCTGCCTCTGTTGTTAATTTTATCAAACTAGAAACATTACCAATAACGTTCTCTCACCCATCTAAACCCAGCCCTGTTTGAGGCCTAAATAAGTATAATCACTAACAGAGGGCCCAAGGTCCTGATCTTTTGCATTAAAGCCAGCCATCCAGCGACAGCATCCCTGCCCAGCATGACCGTCGCGGACTAAAAGTTTGAGTGGTGATTCTTCTAAATTCTCAAGCAGCAAGTCTGGGCCTCCCAACCTCAGAAAACTTTTGATGATTCATTTCCACACTATGTAAGTAAATGAGTCTATTTTGCAGTTGCAAAAAGGGCTTGGAGGAGATTTATACCTTCAGAATTAATATTGACAGAATAATTAACCTCTGATATGGAGAGTTTAACCTTTTCATGACTTGAGAAAAACGCTCCACTACCTTTTGTTATGATTCATTTGACAGTCCTCCTGCAATACATGTGGTTGAAAACTGTTGTCTTTATGGATGCTTTGTCAGCCAAAGGTAAGTTAAAAATAACAATGCTAGAAAGTACTTTAACTTTTTTTTAATCCCTCATTTTTAAATCCCCGATTACTGATTTTCTTGAGCCCTTTTCCTGTTAATTGGACAGTCAGAAGCAGTTCATAATATTTAGTGCATGGTGTCCCCCCTTCCCAGGGTTGTCTTGATTTTTGTTTATGTTTTTTTTAAGTGAAATTTTTAAAAAATTTTGTTGTTGTATTACATCCATCCCCTTTTTGCTCCCCTCTATCTTCCTCCCCACCCACCCATTCCCCCCAAAGTCATTCCCACCTGTTGTCCATGTCCATGGTTCCTTTAAACTAGGTTCTTGTCTAAACTGCTCCCCTTCCTTGCCTCTTCCTCCCCCTCCCCCCAACCTTCTTCCCCCTGACCACTGAAGGCCTATTCACTGTATTCATATATCTGGTTGTTATGTTTCTTAAGAGTTACTTCCCCATTTCTTTGTCCTCTGGTGTAAATTTTCCTGGTTTCTGGACCTTTACTATTTCCAGATAAATCTTTAATACCGGTTTCTCAGGTTTCATAAAAACTGTTGCTTTTGCACTAATTTCTTGAAACTTTATAACACTTCATGTTGTTATGGTAGTTAAAATGTAATTCCTGTCTTTTTCAACATTAATGCTCTTTTCTTTGATGGCTTCACACTTGGAGGTGGAACCTGCCTATTCGACCAGATGGATGGGAAGCCTTAGTACAGTTACAGGAATGCTGCCCCATTGTTCCTTCATAACACACCTAACTAACCTGGGTACGTTCTGTAGGCTAATGGGAGATAAGACCTATCACACCGTAAGTCCCTAAATGATGTGCTTGTGTGTGTGTGTGTGTGTGTTTGTATATGTGTGTGCACCTTCAAATAACCAGGAATTAAAGCATCGTGGGCCTTGAGTTTGAAGTATCCTGAAATTCCCAGGTGATCCTGCTTCTGCTTTCTCAACCAGCCAGTAGAGAATTTTTACATAACATGATAAATGAGTGCAGGTTGGCCTTGTAAAGGAGGCTGAAGGAGAGCAGAATATGCCCACCCCAAAAGATGCTTCTCTGGCATAAGGATTTTTGAGCTGATGCTTTTTAAGAACCAGCAAACAGGAAAAGCTCTAGAAACCTAATAGAAGTTATATCCTTTCATAAGGAAAATTTACATTCATCAGAAAAATCTTATTTGTAAGGGTGCTTCCCTCTCTCTAAAAGAAGGTGACTAAAATTACAGGAAACTTATCAATGGAGAAGACTTCAACTTAAATCTTGCTTTCTGTGCTTTTTCTGGTAACCTCCCTTAACTATCCCCTCCCCCTCAACGTAATTCTCATGTCTTTAGCTAAAGAAGGTATTTAAGGAGGATAGCTTAGGCCATTTTCAGGGAGTTATTCAATTTTCCTGGGTGTCTCATGTACATAGGTCTGGGTATATACACCTATATAACACAGATGTACATGTTATTTAACTTCTGTTTGTTTTTCTTCCCTTAATCTGTCTTTTATTATACAGGAATGGGGTCTCAGTTCAAGAACCTGGAATGGTAGCGGGAAAATCAATTTTCCTCATATACAGTTTAGCAACTTGTGATGGGACCTGCTGAGATACCCTTCTTGCTCTGGAGCCTGTGGATAGGCTCCTGGAAAACTGGCCAAAGACAGCTAAGGTACAAATTGTTACCAAAGTCAGCTCCCTGGAATCTCTGTGCTGCCCAATGTGGAAAGGAAGGGAAAATTCCACCTGTCTGTTCCTTTGCACAATTTAGGTTACCAGGAAAAATATTTATATGAACTAGTTCCTTGGGTATGGAGATCCTGGTAAAGATTTGTATCAGTACTTTTGTTTTCTATTGATCCTCTTCCTCCCAGAGGTGTTTTCTGTTACATCTATCATTTTGTGTCATTTGTCATAAGGAGGAAAACCATAGGCCAGATGAGATTTTTCCTTTTGCCTTATTCTGTATCTTAAGATCTTGGCTTTTTGACCAGTTCAGGACTACTCTCTGGTCTTACCAGCAGGAAGATGCAAAGTATGGGCTTGCCACTGGGTAGCCAGCGGAACAGGCTGAGAATCTGACACACAGAGTGATAAGCTGCATTCTCTGTCCCACCGTGCCAGCCCTCAGGAGTTTGTCTTATGTGGTCCCGGGCCATAAGGGGCCTTTTTATCCCTGGAGTGAACTTTCTGGACCTTGTGAGGACCACATCTTCTGCAACTTCTTTAGGTATGCCTCCTGTGTCCATGGTTAAGTCCTAACAAAGTTTCTTGGTTTGAGTTGCTACTGAAATTAATACACCATTGAAGATCCTACTGATCAATGTCCAGACAACAGATCCTTTACATTGAAGTAACATCAATAATTGAAAAAAATTGTTTCAGAGAGTTCACTTTCTAAACACTTATCTTATTGGTACCTAGGGATTGATTGAATTGAAAAGAGGACATGAAAGAGTATAGCATCCAGCCTTAAGGACTCTCTTAACAAGGTGAAATTACAAAGCCCTTTCCACCTACACTTTCAGAAGATCCTACCAGATACAGAAAAGAGAAAGATCAATGCCCTTGCACAACCCGACTCACAGGAGCCCTGACTGGCTGCTCAGGGGTATTCATCCCACTAATTGATTATACTCTAGTTATCAGGCAAGCCAAACAGCTACTAGGGAAATGCCCACCCAGAGGAAAATGAACACAATTTCTCCTAGTCCCTCTTGCAAACAATAAAAAAATGGACTAGCTGGAAGCGCCTGTTCTGGGACTGACATAAGTAATAATAGAGGCTTTTCCCCTTAAAGTCAGTCAGTCCAAGGCTGAATTTGTACACTTAGGAAGGAGAGCATTTGAAAGCCTTTCTTCAACACTTTATTTAAACTTTACAAAGGGATATTGTATTAAATCTTGAAATTTCAGAACATAGGATAGGAATCTTGTGATTTCCACCTTAGTTGGAACGGAAATCTTCTCCCTAATATAAAAAAAGCAAGTTGAAGATAACGTAATTGGATGGACAGTTCAGCCCATGATATTATTCAGGCTGGCCCAGTTTTTTGAGGAATTGGAAAAAACTGCATTTGCTGTACAACTCTAGCAAACCAGAGATGCAGTTTTATAAGCAATGTGAAGTCCCCCTATCCTCACCAATCCCAAAGCTCCCCTTTTTATCCCAAAATGCTGCTGACATTGTAAAAGACAGGGACATTGCTAACAGAATTGTCCTACACTTAAGAGGAAGAAATTAGAGTAATGACCCTAGATATGTGATAATAGGTAAGTACACCCAAAACTCCTGGAAGAAAACTTGGATACTTTCTATGTGCCTTGGAGATGTAAATTTTCTGTCCCCATACTTAGAACTGGAGAGCAATCTCTTTGAAATGTAAATTTGAAAGAGATGATTTTCATCAGAAGGAAAAATGGAGATACTTAGAAATTGGGTAAAAGAAAACTTGTGTCTTCTCTGTAAATATTTGTAGAGAAGTTTAAGCCATTTGAGTAGGTAAACTTAGTCCATCAGCCAGAAACACAATTTGGATCCAACTTTCTTTAATAAACTAGTGAGTTTTGTATTATTATACCTGATTCATGGCTAAAATTTTGAAGAGTAGCTACAAGGTCTCTGTTTATGTGTGTCTCTGAATATATATACGTATGTTGTAGTTATATTTTTCTATCTCCAGATGTTATAGCCAAAATTGATTTGTAAAAGAGCTTAATCAGTTGGCTTTAAAAGGTGTGTTTATACCCTGGCCAGTGTGGTTCAGTTGGTTGGAGTGTAAGAGATTAGGGGTTCGATCCCCCATTAGGGCACATGCCTGGGTTGCAGGTTCAGTCCACTCGGGGTATATGTGAGGCAGCTTGTGTTTCTCTCTCACGTTGATGTTTCTCTCCCTCTCTTTCCCTCCCTTCCCCATTCTCTCTAAAATCCTACCCCCTCCCTCTCAAAAAGCAATGAAAAAATGTCCTCAGGTGAGGATAAAAAAATTTTTTTGATGTGTGCTTATATGAAATAAGTATTTCTAGACTCTTAAAAAACATTTGAATTAGTTTCCATATTTCTAAGTTCACATGATCTGGGGAAACATCCAGTAAACAGAAGCTAGGTTGAGTCAGTTTAATATAGGCATGTGTTCAGAGTTGTCAGAATTGGATATAATGCAGGAATACAACTTTTATTCTAACAGGGTTTATTAGATAGGTTTGTGTTATCTTACAAAATCTGTCAGCAGGAAAAAATAACAGGATAATGGTTAACTTTGTTTAATGTCATGAAATTTTCAGGAGTAATCTAAAATAGGATTTTTAAGAATAAGTGAATTAAATAGATGTAAATTTTTAACAATTACAAAGTTTTATGACATGTCTACTTTAAAATAGCTTCCAAATCTTTTTGGTAACATGAAACCTTAATTTTTTTGCTAAATGATGGAAATTCATTCAATATTTAGATTATTTTCAAATAAAATAAAATATGGAAACATTAATTACTGAATATAGTTTTATCTATTCTTGCCTTGGCTCCTTATTACAAAGAAACTAACCATATTTGGGTCTGTTAATAAACATATCTTGTGCTACATTGAAAAATTTTACTACAAAGAAGCATATTCTTCTAGAAATTGTGAAATGAATGAACAAATTTACCAATCTACGTAATGTTGATGTGTAGCAGTTCGAGGCTGCTTACTTCTTAGTTTTCAATAAAAATTAAGATTTCAGAGGTCATGAATTCTCATTATTATGTGTAATGAAAATTGTAGAAATAGTAAGGGAAACATCTTTATTTATATGAAAAGATGTATTTTTGGTTGTGAAAAGGTTAGAGGTAAGAAGATGCATTTTTGTTAAGGGAAAGAGTAATTTTTTCCTAAAGTACAACCAGTTATTTCAGAAGTGCAAAGAGGAGAACAAAGGACAAACTGATGGATATAGAAAGTTGGGAAGTAAGATGGCAAATTAAGGTAGCTAAAATGGAGAGAATTATTATAAGGACTTTAATGTAAGCTTTAACATCAATAGTGTTTCTTATGTAAAACTGAAACTTAATTTTCTTTTCATCTGCTAACTGAATTTACTTGGGCTGCTGGTATGCCCCTGACCATAAAGACAAACCTTTCACAGTTTTCTAAATAATCCACCTAAAAGGCAAAGATTTTATATTTTACTAAAATAATTCTGTGCTTTATGTTATTTTTATCAGTAGGTCTTTGATTACTTAAGAAAACCAAGTCTTCTCAAAATTAAGAACTAAGTTTTGCTCACAACTGTGTAACACTCTGTATCTGCCTTTAAAATCTTTTATCACCACTTTGGTTAAATGGGGAATTAAGTATTATTTCCTAATCTGTGATCCCATTTCATCAAACATCCAAAACTTTCACTGTTTTGGAAAACCTTCTGAAAATCTAAATTAAGGCTATTTAACCTTGAATAGGTTAACATTGAACTAACTTGGAATATTTAGAGGGCCTCTAAAACATATTAAGATTTCTTATAAAGAGATATTAAACTAATTAGGCTTTTGTTATATTACACTTGAAGAATCGGCAAATAACGCAAAAAAAAAAAAGTTGTATTTGTGTGGATACGTTATTAATATGTATTCCAGAAATTGTATGAGATTCCTGGAAACCTGGTATGTCCTAGGATAATGTTATCACTTGTAACTCTAGTTAGTATCTTAAAATGTATGTCACAAAAACAACCAAATGTCTTTGTTGGTTGCATTATAGTGATCACTTAACATATCTTTAATCATGACCATTTTAAAATCTTTTATCATCTACAGAAATTATTGTTTCGCTTTTGCAAAAGTGCCTCATCTTCAGGGAGATTCATGGAAAGGATTCTGAAAAGTACAGGTTTTTGATAACGTTCAAGTCATATCATTGAACCAGGTAAGAATAAACCAGGAAAATTCTAAGGAAAAAATGGATCCATATAACTGCTAACAAAAGATCAAGATCAACAAGTATTATTTGGCACCCCATGAAATAATAAGGAAGATTAATTTTCATAACTTTTTAAATGTTTTGTTGCAGATTTAAGGGAATATTTTTTTCTCTTTACCTATAACTTACAACAATTTGGTAAGTATACCTTTGTGAACAAGACGAAACAGTTCCTCTTCTCCTACCTGATTCCTTCAGAATTTGGAAATTTGGAGTATCCTTGTTTTCATGACAACATGGTTATTTGCATAAATTCAATAAGAATCTGTTCTCCTTGTAACAGGACCCAATTGGAAACATTGATTTTTATTACCAAGACTTTGATTGTAAAGTCACATAGGAAAATGTGCAAAGGATCATGTATAGCCACATAGTTTTAAGAAGTTTTAATAAAGCCCCTTGGAAAAGCTACCTGGTACCTGGCTTATAGGGTTCCTGGCAGCCTAACCAGGTAAGGAAGGAAGGTCACTTCCTGGCACATGCAGGAACCTCGGGATATATTGGGGACTTTGAGAACAAAGGGAATAACCTAAATGTATAGATAGGTATTGCAGGCAGTTTGAGGGCAAGACATTGGCTTGGATTCTGAGCCCTGATAGGCTTTTGACAAATCCAACCTGAGATTTCTCATGAAAAGTTCTGGCAAAGCAGATTTTAAAGTCCCTGTATCTATCTGGTCAACCACTGTCCTTGCTGGGACTTATATAACTAATCAGGCCAAGTTTATTGAGACTAGATTTATTTTGAAAATAAGTTTTACTATAATTATCTTCAGTAAAAATGGGGTGAGAGGAAAAATGATACTAAAGTAGAAACTATAATGCATCTTGAGGCTGACTCTAGTCCTGCTAATTGTCTAAGGTTCTATTTTCTACCCATAAACTACTGGATTCTGCATTCTTCTCGTTTTCTCAAGTAATCTGCCTACAACTCTTCAAACTAACATTTCCACCACCCCAACTCTTTTGATTTGGAATCAATAAGAAACTTCCACTGGCCAGATTGCAAGCCAGGTCTCCAGTTAGGTCTGTGGTTGGAGGCAGGTGAAAGGCAACCATACATTGATGTCTCTCTCCCTACCCCTCTCTCTGAAAATAAAAAATTTAAAAAAAAATTATTTCATGAAATTTCTAGAAATCTGATATGTACTGGTATGTTACCACTTGTAATTCTAGTTATCATAAAAGTTACATCACGGAAATACAGACTTATCAACTGCATTGTAATGAACTCACCTCAAATTTTTAATGGTAGCCATTTTTAAACCTTTTTCATTTATAGAAGTTATTGTGTTGTTTTGGACAAAAGTTTGCCAAACCCCTGCACACAGAATGTGAATACCTTGATGTAAACTAGAATGAAACAGTCGCAGTAGCTCCTGTTTAGCCATTTCCTGCTTGAGTTATGTGGGCCACTGAGAAAATTGACCTGAACACTGGTGACATCAGACACGTTCACACGGCAAAAGATGCTCTGTTGAGAAATCTTTTGCCTGGCCCTCATGAGTCAGACTGAGTTTATCATTTGCTCCAACCACTAACCTTTGTTTTCTTTTGTTTCTGTAGAAATGCCTCTGATAGGCCTTAACTTTAGGAGCCCACCTGCAGTACCTCCTCCTGAAATGAGAAACAAGTGTTTCACCAAACTGACCTATTCTCAAGATGAAGAGACTGGTTCAAGGAAATAACACAGCTGTCCATCAGCTTCTGGACTGTGAACCGCCTAGGATGTTTCAAAGGTAAGACAGCAGGGGAGCCACCCAAAATATGCCTCTGGCATGAGGATTTTTTGAGTTGATTACTTTTAAGAAATAGCAGACACAGAAAAAGCTCTGAAAATGTGGAGTAGAAGTAGTGACCTTTTAATGAGGGAAACAGAATTATAATGGAAAATGCTCCATTTGTAAAGATGCTTCCCTTCTGTATCTGGAAGAGGATGACTGCAAATCAGAAGAAACTTATCAATGGAAAAGGCTCCAACTTAAATCTGCGAATCTACCTCACCCTTGTTTACTGTGATTTTCCTGCTAACTTCCGTTCACTGGCTTTTCCCACCCCCAAGCAGGAGGCCACAGCTGGAGCCCCTTCCGGGGAGTTGCTCCCTTTTCCCAGGTGTCTCCCCTGCAAACAGGAAGCACGCTCATTCTTCGACTTATGTTTTTCTCCAGCTAACCTCTCTCATTACAGGAACAGGTCTAAGCCCAGAGCCACAAAGGGAGGGGTCAAATTATTCTTCCTTTCCCACAAGGCCATTTAGAAAGTTTCTGAGTAGTTAACTGGTAAAGTTACAGCAGTTTTCTCTTTAGGAGCAGAACCATAAATCAGCCATGAACTTAAAGAAACACGTCGTACAGTGCTAATGGCAGAATGGTGTATTTGTAGCCTCCTCAGAAAGGCACAGCCCACGTGGTTTAAAGAGCTCATGGTGGTGGCCAGCAGAACTTTGGCAGGGGATACATTGCATTTCTGAAACAATTGCGGCTTTTAACAATGCCTTGCGTGTATAAGACCTGGTCACAGACACTGGGATACGTACACACACGTACACACATTTTTCAACAATATAACATACATGCTATCTAGAGTCCATGTGTCTTATGTCAACTTTGGCAAAATCAAATTAAATAGACTAACATAGACTAACAGAGTCATTAATTTGGCTTAGAAAGCTAACGCAAAAAACCATTAAAAATAATCTTTGATGGCATGTTAAAGGAATCATACTTTTCAGCATAAACACTCAAAAATGCCTCAAAATTACAAAATTTAATAAAAAGCTTAAAATTCAAATAAAAAAAAAAAAGTGAAGTCACCCCAGTTAACCCTAGAGGTCACAAGCCACGATACCTAAAATTAATAGGCCCCTTGTTACGTGACTTTCTAATGGCTGTTCAACACGCTTAAATTTAAAAAGAAACAGCCACAGTGGCTTCTTAAATTTTTATAAAACCTCAAATTCAAAAATTACACAAAACCTGAAGGCTGAAAGTCAAGAAAAGAAATATAAAAAACAATTTTGGAATAAAGACTTTTTTAAAAAAGATTTGTTAACCACAAATATCTTACAACCTCCATCAGCCATCTCTGTCCCTGTGCCCGCTGGCAGACCGGGCACTGCCCGGTGGGCTGGGCGGCTGAAGTGGGAAGCACTCGGGAATAAAACATGAGGGTGCAGCCCTGTCCATCCCGCCTCCTGGGTTTGGTCAGGTGTGGGCAGCAGCTGTTAAACTAGGTTGAACTCCTTCAGGTTGAGCTGTAGAATTGTGTCTTTCACAGCAGCAAACACAAAGCGGATGTTCTCTGTATCCGTGGCACAGGTGAAGTGGGAGTAGATGACCTTCTCTTTGTCAGGATTCTGGTCTTGATAAAGCTTCAAGATAAAGTCTTTGGCAGCTTTAACGTCCTGCTTTGGTCCTGGTCACAAGGGCAGTAAGAGGAATAAGGAAGAAAGATACCAACTCACCACCAGGTACTCCCCCATATTAATTCCAACATACTCTTCTTATTTGGGATCCTTCTTTAAACTATACCTGGGCATTATTTTTTATTTTATGTCACTATGAACCTGTAAAAGAGTATTTTAAAGTGTCTATTGGTCTCTAAAAATTGTACTTTAAGGCAATTGGTTGAAAAGTAGTGACCCAATTTAACTTTCTGACTTGGACCACTTCTGAAGAGAACTAATTCATATTAACTCAGGCAGTCAGAACTGGGCTAGGTGAAAGAAAAAGAAAAAATATGGAAACTAACATTTTTAGCCACCCAAGTTTGATTTTAAAAATGTGTGGGCTTCATACTACATGGCCAACACAATTAATAAAAGTAAAAAGCAAAATGCTAAAGCTACTCTTCTAAATATCAGTGTCAAACTTAGTAATATTGGAGACCCATTAACACTAGAAGTAATGAGCAATAGGTTGTAAACTCTCCAGCCCTAAAGCAGCCATGCATATAAAGAAACTCAGTGTTTACCCTGGGTCTGGTAAAAGGGCCACCGTACTTGAACCTACAGATAGGAAGTGCCCGGTGCTCTGACACTAAGAAGTAGGTTGGGCACAATCTCTGCCCTCAGGAACCAGCTGGGGAGAGAACAAGGTGAACCCAGGCTCTGGGGACAGTGGGGAGCACACAAGGGAGGTGACCCTGCTGGGCAGGGGGGTCAGGTGAGGGTTGGAGGACTTCCCAGAGGAGGAGTTAACAAAGGGAGCTAGCAAGTGTATTCTACCCTGGGAGAAGCGGGTATGAAGGTAAAAACACAATGATGCAATGGGGTTCATTCAAAGGAATGGTGAGCAAGTCTGTGAGAGGCAGATCAGGGAGGCCTGTGTGAGCCCCATTAAGAACTTTGGACTCACGTTAGCAAGGTCGACAAGAAGGACACATACCTGTATATTCTGGAAAATAGCTAATTAGATGAGAGTACATGATTTTCTCTTCCAAAAGGTCCTTCTTGTTTAAGAACAAAATCACCGAAGAGTTCAGAAACCAGGGATAGGTGATAATGGTTTTAAATAAGGCTTTGCTTTCTTCCATGCGGTTCTAAGTGAGAAACAGGCACTTAGGGTTAACCAGAATGAAAAGCCGTACTTCAGAAACATGCCAGATCACTGGTTCTGTCCATCTGACCTCGTACCCAGCTGAGTTTGGGGTCACTGTCCTTGCTGAAGCTGGTAACACGTGGGGGCCCCCAGCATGCCACTTCCCCCACTAACTGCCCCCTCTAGCTCTCCTTTCCTGTGGCACCTTAGTCTGGCCCCAAACTGATATGCAAGGGTGTAAGGAAGGCTTGGGTGCAACATGGAAAAAGTTTTT
This sequence comes from Noctilio leporinus, assembly GCA_004026585.1. Lineage (NCBI taxonomy): Eukaryota > Metazoa > Chordata > Mammalia > Chiroptera > Noctilionidae > Noctilio > Noctilio leporinus. The sequence goes on along the minus strand of PVIW01003486.1, from coordinate 41,849 downwards.
ATCCATATTTGACAGAAGTTTTGTGTGTCACTCTTGGTATTACCATATGAAGGAAGTTTACAGTTTCAACCAGAGACACTCATTTTATGGGGTGCCGTGGGACAGTGAGCGGAACCCTTGCTCTCAGCAGGGCCACCGCCCTTAGAAGTGCTGGGCATGTGAGAGAAGGGAGCAAACGCTGCTGAGCACGGACCCTGTGCTGCACCATGCACCCCGGTGATCTGCTGTGCTCTCGAAGGGAACAGGGCTACTAATTTATGGATGGGCATATCTGTTGGTTACAAAACTTAAATACTTTCCCAAGCCCATATAATGGTAGGATTTGGTGCATAAATGGTGGAAATAGATGCGTAAGGACAGTAAAATTTCTGAGTATTTGACACTGGCAAGAAAATAACTGTTCCTAATTTATGGAGAGCAGACAGGGCACATACAAATCTTATCTGGTGACAGTAATTGTTCTAGATGGCATTCTGCTCTCTCCCAAGTCTTCTATACAGGGCACATACAAATCTTAACTGGTGACAGTAATTGTTCTAGATGGCATCCTGTTCTCTCCCCAGTCCCTTCTATCAGGGCACATACAAATCTTATCTGGTGACAGTAATTGTTCTAGATGGCATCCTGTTCTCTCCCAAGTCCCTTCTATACAGGGCACATACAAATCTTAACTGGTGACAGTAATTGTTCTAGATGGCATCCTGTTCTCTCTCGAGTCTTTTCTAAGAGGAAAGAAACAAGAGCTTTCCTTTCAGGAGTCCTGAAAGACCTCACAAGCCTAGGAGGACATACATTAAATCTCCATTTCCCTATAACACATGAGCTTATTCTCCTACTCAATATATTTTGGGGATTATAATCTGGAATTTATCACCAGAGCAGTAATCCTTCTTGGCTTTTACTACTTCTTTAAATATTATAATCTTATCAATAATAACCTCTAAGGAAAGACAACATATAAAAGAAAATAATTTCTATCCAGCACGAAGAGAGCAGGCAACACCCATCTGCAACTGTATGGGCAGAGTCTAGCATGGCAACCACTTCATTGTTCTCCAAATACCTTGTGATTTTTTTTTTTTTTTAGGAGAGAAGAAACTAATTTTTTAAAAACACGTTAGGCCAAAGTACTTGTCCCTTGCACACCTGAGTAATCTTTTGAGATTCCTGAGACAAACTTGAAGCATATTTTTCATATTTAATAACTTGAGGACTTTCCTTTTTAAACAATGTCTCCATTTGAAGAGCTGAATGGCAGCCAAGACTTCTATTCTTCACACAATGACACTAGTAACCGGGGCAGTCCTCCACCAATCAGCTAATGGAGCTCTGCTCCTCAGAGAAAAGCCTGCTCTCAAGAAATACAGGAGATGATTTGTTCATAGTTATTACCTAATCCTGGACAGACTTCTTTGTTGATTTACTTTTATGTCCTAGAAGCAAGAGACATTTCTCTTCAGAATCAAGAGTCTTGTGAAGGTGACGTGAGGACAATGCTATCACACAGGAAATACCCCTATCTTCACAGAGAAGTGACTGTGATGGTCAGTGTTACTTTCCAGGCGGATTGAGCTAACAGAGTAGAATAGACCAGCCAACGCTGCGGACTCTGTAGAGGGCCCTGAATGCCTGACGGTGGATTGGTCCCAACTGCCCTGAGCTAGTCCCTTCCCGGGGACTGAAGTGCAGACGCTACCCAGGGGGCCGCCAAGCAACTGCAAGCATCTGGTGCCCCTCCCCAGGCCAGCTCAGCTGGGGACCTACGGCAGGAGGGCCCTGGAGGGTGGGAAGCCTGTTCTCAGGTCATTTATTAGAAATAGCATTGTTCAACTTCAGCAGTACATTGGCATCTCTAAGAGACTTGAGACCCAGCAATATGAATCTCTACTACGGGGTCCAAAAGACATGTGTTTTGTTTTGTTTTTCAAAACTCTCCAGGGGATTTCAACGTGCGACGGGCTGAAAACCAGTGCTTGGCGTGGCTCCACCACAGCAGCGCAGTGGGCTAGATCCCACCCCCAGGTCTCGCACACCACGAGTTAAATCAGAACCCCAGCTTGAATCCAAGCACCAGGTTTTCCCTGACATACCCATGGGATTCCGAAGTGCACCTAAGTGTGAGAACTTGGCTCCCAGGCCAGTGACCCTCCAACTTCCATGTCTACGTGAATTACCGGGGGGTCTTGTTAAAATGCAGGTGCTGGCTTACTCAGTCTGCATTTCTAACAAGCATCCCAGCGCCATCTGTGCGGCCAGTCCCCGGGCTCCACTGTGAGCAGCAGGGCTGGCTGGCTTCTCCCAGACTGCAGAAACAGGTCCCTGTCTCCCACAGACTACCACACTCCCCACCCCACGTACCTCATTGTCAGACTCAGCCAGGACCTGGTCGTATTCACTCAGAGCAACCAAAAAGATAATGGAGGTGACGCTCTCAAAGCAGTGAATCCATTTCCGTCTTTCAGATCGCTGGCCACCAACATCCACCATCCTGTTCAATAGAAATACACATCTCTCAGAGGGTGGCGTGCATGCATCATCATCTCATGGAACTCAGTACCTGAAGCTTTAAGAGTAAAAAGGGGTCCAAAAGTTGAAAGGTCCCAGCACTACTACCTTCAGTGGGGAACCATTGGGAGTCTTCTAGCAAAAGAGGACAGCACGGAAGGGAAGTTACTGAACCAATGTGGCCATTGTCCTCAGGTGGAGCCTGCTTGGGGACACGGGTTAGGAAGCTGTGATGGTCCAGGCAGAAGGCACAGACACCCACTTGAGCACTGCTCTGCCCACTGTGGGGTGCCGGGCCGCCCGCCACAAGAGGGGCAGGACGTCTGCCAGCCCATCTCCGCTTTCTCCAGGCCTTGGCCCCTTCCTGTTGTCATGGCTCCTCTGATTTACCCCCAGATTTTTTCTGCATGAGGTGGGTGTTGACCCTTCTTCCCTGTGACGAGTGTAAATGCCCTCTGACTGGAAATCCACTGTGAGGAGGATTGCAGGGACTCAGCCGGAGGACCCATCCCAAGCTTGGGTGCCACAGGAGTCAGCAGTTCATGAAAATGAGTCAGGTGAGCCTCGATGAGCAGAACAGCTTGCACTTGGAGAGTGCTAGGGACCCTCTAAAGAGACAACTGCGACATGGTGTACACCAACCGCTGGGGGACAAAAATGCAGGCTCACTGTGACCTGATCCGCCAGCTTCTTTTTTTTTCAATGTATGGTTGCTTTTCACCTGCCTCCAGCCACAGACCTGACTGGAGACCTGGTTTGCAACCTCGTTATGTGCCCTGGCTGGGGAATCGAACCTGCGACCTTTGGGTTCGCAGGCCGGCGCCTTATCCACTGTGCTACCAGCCAGGGAATCCACCAGCTTCTTAAGAGGAAGGTAGCTAGCAGCTATTTTAAGTGAAACAGCCCACATTTTAAACATTGGGTGAAAAGTCTTTTAAAACACCAAGTGAGCCAAAGGAAATACTCTGTGGACCAGGTTCAGGCTTTGGAAGTTGTGAGCAGCATTGATGCGGAAAAGGTTTAAACTGACAGGCACACAGCACAGGGGATGTACTTGCGAAGATGCGGGATTTCCAGGGACTTGACCCCAGGGCTCCCGAGGTGCATTGGGGTTTACAGACAGGACCTGGGTGTGGCAGGACTGGACTTGTGTTGTCTCAACTAGAAAAATGTGTGTAATAACGATTAGGAGGAACAAAGGAACTAATGGCTACAGAAGTGTTTTGATATGTGAATGGGCAGTGCTGTGCTTATGTGCCATATTGTTATTTGTTTTTGCCATAATGAAATGCAATGAAGATCTACTTAAATCATCTTAAAAGTTCTATATTCATATGTGAAAATTTGTGCATAGCTGTAAAATAGTTTATATATTATATATATTTTTAATACACATTTCTGTCTTGATTCTTAGTTTTATTTTATAAGGATAAATCTTGAAGAAGAGAGGAGAAATACCTTCAATTTTACGGATGAGACATCAGTATATTCTGTATGTGGGTTGTAGAAGTATCTATGATGGAGGTGGGGGGCTACCATAAAGATCATCCCAGACATCATTGTGGAGACTCATCATCTCCAAGGGGAATAGAAAAGCAGGTTCCTCTCTGCACTAGGATCTGAGACCTATCGTAATTGTAAATGCCCCGTGATGGCAAGGGCAAACTGCCCTGAAAGATAAAACCCCGTTTAGAAACATCATATTTAAGAATAATTTTGGGGACTTCTAAGCCTGCACAGACACATCCTAATGGACCATGTCAGGGGGACATTCTCACCGGAAGATGATGTTTTCCAGGTCAAAGGGATACTCGATGATGCCGGTCGTGGGCACTCGCACTCGAAGCACGTCCTGCTGCGTTGGCACGAACGATGGTGTGGCAATCCGGTCAATGTCGCTCAGGTAACTTTGACATTAGAGAACAAGGCACTAAGACTCTTAGAAAGAAAGGAAGAGTGTCCAGCCCACTCAGGGACGTCACCCCACTCTGAGCGACCCCCACTCAGACTCCCCGGTTCCACCAGTGATGCAGAGAGCCAGCCCTCCTACAACTTCTTTGGAGAGAATATGGATCAGAAGCTTTCACGAGCCTTCTGGGAAGTCTGCAGACCACTCCAGCCCTTCCCCCTGGATCGAAGCTTGATCACTACCTGGTTGTGAGAGAGGCAGCAGGGTGGGAAGGAGGAGGATGTGGGACTCTGCCCTCTGCCTTCCAGGGCCCTTCCCCCTCCTGCACACACCCTCACCTGAGAACATTCTGGAATGCAGATGCTATTTCCGTAGGCTTTGCTCAATGAATGAGAGACTCTAATAAAATAGAACAGCCTAAAACAGGCCAAGAAGTTCTTTCAAAATAATAAGGAAAGGTTTTCCTGTTACATGGAGAAGTTAAACATCTAAAACAACCCAAAACTTGTCTTAGATTATTTTTTAAGCCGTTATAAAAGGTATCTTTGAGTAAAATAACTCGGGCCCTGGCCAATGACAGAGCTGCTGATTCCAAGTCCAGCAGCCTCCTGTGACCCCAAGGCTAACCGTCACTGCCTTCCATGCGTGCGACCTGTTTACCTGTCTCATCCCACCAGACTGTACCTCCCTCGTCATTAGAGAGCACAGGCTGTCCCCGCCACCCTTACCTCAGTGCCTGGTACGCAGCTGGCCCACGTCACAGTTTCTGCACTGAACGCCTGTCCAAATAAGCAGACGTGACCAGCAGAGCAGATGACAACCACTGGCCTGGACCAGGGACAAGTGTCTCGAGTTTCACCAGTTCCAGCTTGGTCCACCTAGTCACTTAAAGGTTGCTCTCAAACTTGCCAGAGTTTTCAGGGCTCCACTAAATTCCATAGCAGCTCCAGTGGGTCTTTTCCCGGTGGATGTACACCAACAGCGCCCACCCCCCCACACACACACACAGTAGCAGACAACGCCAGGCTCTCTCAAGGAAGGGCCAGGGGTGCCTCGGCCGACTGGGGGCTGTCCCCGAGTCCCCGGCTGTCACCGGCAATTTGTCCTCCTCTTTGGGACACTGCCTCCCTCCCTTCCAGCTCTCTGTACCCCTCCAACACCTTAGTGGGACTTTTTTAATTTCCTTTTCCTGCTTTGCACTTCAATGTTCCTGAATTCAGACTGGTTGTGCCAACCCAGGTGAATGGATTAAGCTCTCAGCCTGGGACGAATGCCAAAGGTGAAACTCCACTTTCCTGCTCACTGCCCAGTCCAGATGGCCAGCTCAGCCTGCGATGACAGCCCCTGAAGGGAGGGGGGCGTCTTGGGAAAGGATTTCAGGGCCTGCTGCAGAGGCCAAGGGGGAAAGGGCTGAGCTGCAGGAGCAGGAATCATTCCTTCCAGAAGGACCATGATTTGGTCAGGGATCTGGCTGACCACAGCAGTGCCTCAGAAAATTCTTTTAAAAATGAGATTCTGTGATCTCACTGAGACAGTTTGCACGCAGAACCACCTATTTATTTTTTTACTCTGAGGATAACATTTAAAACTAGAGCTTTATGGATCCAAAACAGTAGTGTGTGTAGGCCTTTGCTAGTCAAGAAACAAAGGGCTCCAGGATCTTCCCTGAGCTGGGCCCACAGAGCCTGTGTTACCCACTAGAGGGCGGCACAAGCTCAGCCATTGAGGGGCCTAGAGCATTGAGAACTAACCTGAGATTTTAGATTTTAGGGTGATTGGGCCTGTGAGTCCACTGATCAGGAAACCAGAAGGCAGAGGGATATGGAGAGGAGGAAAATAGAAGCCAGAAGCAGATGCAGTCCTTATTTAAATCAGATCATGTCAGCACCCCAAATGAAATCAGCTCCACCAAGGGACCCCATGTTTGATTTAGCTTCATTGCAAAGGACAGAAGCTCAGGACATGGTGAGGGAAGGCAGGTATGGACAAGAAGAGAAGTCTGGGGCCCATGCAGGGACTGAAGCTTTACTGGGTGGGAGGAGACTCATCATGAAGCAAGAAGGGGGTCTGGACAAGCAGCGGGAGGCGGTGCTGTCCCTGAGCAGCCGCAGTTCCCCTTGCCTGCGCGAAGCGTCTCTGAGGAAGATGCAGCACGTCTGCCTTGGGCTCCATACTCACTATTTGGCCGAGTCCGACAGCTGGTACTCCCTCCTCCTGTCGTAGCACTCCTGGATCCCGGGGTCCAGCCACAGCTGCTTGATGGCGTGCGCCTGCTCCGTGGACAGCTCGCAGACCCTGTCCACTTCCACTTCCCTGATCAGCTGGGCGTTCTCCTGCTCAAAGGAAAGGGAACCTCTTACTAAGCAAAGGAAAGGAAGCCAGCCCATGGGGACTTGGGGACAAGACTTGCCCTGGTTCGTGGATCAGGGAAGATGGAAGGTGCTGGGGTGTGGTGGGTGCCCTCCCGCGGGGACCCTCCCGGCCATGCCACTCAGCTGCAGCCACGCTGAAGGGAGCCGATGGGGGGCATCCCTCCGTGGAGAGAACCACCGAGCCCAGCACCCGTGGTTTCGGTCCGGGCAGTGCCGGGAGGCCAGCTGCGCCAGCACTCAGCACCCGTCGTGAACGGAGACACTGGACTGACTGATCACCATTAACATACTGCATATTTGAATATCTGCACAGTCGGTGCGGCCATTTAAAAAGAGCCATTGCTATTGTCAGTGGTGTCCCAACGGTGGGGTGGTAGAAGTGGATGGAAGCAACAAGGGAACACACTAGTGTTAGAGTATTGAAAACCAATAGTAACACCAGTGAAGCACCAGTCTACTCTCTTCTTCCTCTTCTTAAAAAAAAATTTTTTTTTAAATGACCTTACTTTTTAGAGCAGTTTTAGCGGAAAGTCGGGTTCTCATTGAGTCTGCTTTTTATTATCATGTGTCACTGATGAAACACCCACTGGGAGAAGCCCTCCCGTGGCAACCCCCCGTCCCTAGGCCACTGGTTGCTATACTGTTATTATGCATATTATTACCATCATTATTAAATAATTGCTCAAATGCTATTGCCCTGTTATTTCAGTAAAGATCATTATTACCGCAATGACTGTTATTACAGCACTTACCATTTATTGCCCACTTACTATGTGCCAAGGATTCTACATACATTATCTCATTTAATCAAGGGGAGGCTAGCAAAGACCAGAAACCTTTCCAAACCCTAGCACATGAAAATGATGTGGTTGGCCTGCATCCGTGTATTAGTCCCAGAGACTCAGCATCCCAACCTTGGCTGCAAGTTGTGCAAACGAATTCTGCCGAGGGACACAGGTGCCCAGCCCGATCTTCACTCTCCCGTCTTGCAGAATCTCACAGCAATTGCATCCTGCAGAGCTGGCTACTCACCAGCAGCTGTGATCTCCTCAAGTCTATGTGGTACCCCCAGAAAGTTGTTCCCATCCTGCATTGCTCATTCTCATTCATAGTCCAGCAGGAAACCAGAGAACAGGGAGATCTAGATTCACCTGGCTTGATGTGGCCAAGGGCTATGATGAAATCAACGTGACTTTGCACCACATCCATCATCAGAGCTGCTGTAAACTTTTCCACTGGACTGTGGGATCCTCAAGTGGTTAGAGTCTCAAACAAGGTCACAGAAGGATGATCAGTGGGCAGTGCCCTGGGTGGGGAAGAGGACCCTAGCTTCTAAGTAGCGCATCTGAGACTTTTAAGGACCCCAATGAGTAACATACCTCAGCATCCTTGTTTGTCAAAGGAGCCAGTGATTTTCAGGGGAATCTGATTATAAAGTATCACCCAAATGTAAGTAGAAGTAGCCTTGTTACTGTAATAGATGCCTAATATTGGGTTGGCCAAAAATTTTGGTTTTTCTGTACGATGGCTCCCATAGTGCTTAGTGGCCTGTAACTTCATTCAAAACAATTTTGTTAGACTGCATTGCGACAGCCGTCATACAGTGTGCATTTAAAACAAAACATCAAAATGGGTGAATTTTTGTGTAGCCATTTTAATATTGAAGGTGGAAGAAAATATGTGACCTCTTTGGCGTATAATGCTTTATCGTTTCAAGAAAGGTAACAAGGCAACTGAAATGCAAAAAAAGTTTTGTGCAGTGTGTGGAGAAGGGGCTGCGACTGCCAGAACATCAAACATGTCAAAAAGGGTTTGTGAAGTTTTGTGCTAGAGATTTCTCACAGAACAGTTGAAGTTGATAGTAATCAAACAGAACTTAATTGAGAACAATCAATATTATATCATGCAGGAGATAGCTGACATATGCAAAATAGCCAAATCAACAGTTATTCATGAAAATGAAAAATGTGTTTTATATGTTAAAAAAAAAAAAAACCCAGCCCTGGCTGGTGGCTCAGTGGATAAGGTGGCGGCCTGCGAACCCAAAAGTTGCAGGTTCTATTCCCCAGCCAGGGCACATAATGAGGTTGCAAGCCAGGTCTCCAATCAGGTCCATAGCTGGAGGCAGGTGGAAAAGGCAACCATACATTGATTTCTGTCTCTGTCTCTCTCTGCCTCTCTCCCTTCCCCACTCTCTAAAAATAATAAATAAAATATTAAAAAAAAAAAACCCCATATGGGTTTATTTGGCCAACCCAATATTTCTTGTTTGCAAAGGACACACTAATAGCCCTTAAACCGCAACTTCTTAACCCCACCCACTTGCACATTTGATCATCTGTCCTATTCTCAGCCAGAAAGGATAAGTGGAGAACCTGGGCAGCATTTGTTTTGAACAGAAAAGTTATCTGCCACTTCCCCCACCTTTCCCACCCTCCCTTCTCCCCAGAGGACCACATGGTCTTTTCTCATCCTCTAAATTTAAAGCATCTGTGCTTAGCTCTACCCTCTACATTAAAATGTCTGTTTTCCCCTCTGCCCCTGTCCTTATATCCTGGAACCCAGGGCATGTGGCCTCCATTGATACAGGTGTCCAATAAACATTTGTGGCATTCATAAAAATGTATCTGACAGAAAAAAGCACAAAGGAAATAATAGCAAAAGGGTGTTCGGGCAGGACGGAAGCCTCTGCCGGTCACACCCAGGGCACTGGGGGCTAGAGGACAGGACAGTCTCAGAGGAGGAAATGCTCTGGTGACTCTGGGCCATCCTGTGCTTAACTGCTAAGAGATAGCACTGTGAGAATCATCAGGGATGTAACATATTTCTACCTCCTCTCACTGACAATGCAGGATTGTCCTTTGAGGCAAATGAAATGTAAGTGGAAGCAACATTTGTTCTTTTAGGAAGAAACTGCAGATGCTCAGGAAGTCTGGCTAATAGAGGCTGCAGAGACCCTCAAACATATTTAACACACCAGACTGTGTATGCAGCTGGTGTGATAAATCAACTTTATTGTACTGAGTAAACTGAACTTCAGGGGCGCCTTGTTACTGCAGCATCACCTACTCTCTCCTGACTGACACATGTTGCAATGGATAAACCCAGCATTCGGGTAGTAGAGAGAAAACGGGCATCACAGTCACATATCAGAGGAGAACATGGGCTTCTACACGGGCTGGTGTGGGATGGAATTTGAGGAAAGGCATAGACCTGAGCTTTCAGGTAAACCAGGGGAGCTTAATGAGGAGAATATATTTTGTCTGTTCAGCTGAGTGCAAGGACCCTGTGTGAAGGAAGAAGAGAAATCGGCCTCCTCCGAAACCCAACAGTGGGACTTGGGTTTGAAACAGACCCTCGGAGTTCACTCCAAGGGCCCAAAAGTATTCTAAGTTTAGCGTCTTCTGGTTAGCTCTTCCACCTGTCAAGGTCAATTTATTTCTTCTAGTTCTGATTTTGAAATACTTTGACTTGCAAAAATGTAGGGGAAATGGTACAAGAATTCCTCTATGCCCTTCAAGATTGCCCAAATATTAACTCTTTACTACCTCGCTCCATCATTCCACCCCCTTTCCCTCCAAACATGTGCATACACACATGTACACACATACGTTTTTCATGAAGCATTTGAGAGGAAGTTGCAGACATAATGCCTCTTTATCTTCAAAGATTTCCCTGTTTTTTTTTTTTTTTTTAATATAATCATAGGAAATCAACATTGATATAATATTGTAATCTAATCCTCAGACCTTATCCAAAATTCGCCAATTGTCCTGTTAATGCTCTCTATCTGCCCAATCTAGGATTACAGTGCCTTTATTTGTCTCTTTCGTCTCCATGTAAGAGAAGTCATTTTTGGTCACCATGATCAGGAATGGACTGCCAGGATTATGTTTAGTCACACTCACCATGAGGACGGCTGGCAGAGAGAGGGGAGCACAGCCAATAGTCCATGGGTGAATACTGTGAAAGGAAGGAATGGGTGAGGAAGAGAGTGGCCTGTTTTTAGAGTGAATTTCATTGAAATAGGTGATGAATAACTTGTATAGCAGGCCCTCAATATTGTTGTTTCATTAAGCATTTTGTTGTAATATCAGTGAGGTGCTGTGGGAGCTTAACTCTTAAGTTTATACTAATTAGTTGTATGTAACAGAACATTGGTTTTGTTTTATGTAACTGCCCTTCAAGCTGCAGAACCTGTGGACAACATGAAGTGAGGACTTCCTGAGCATTGTTAATGTCTGTGTGTTGCAAAGAGCGGAGCTCTGGACATTTATTCTGGCGTGGCCAGGTGGTTTCATGCACAGGGTTGGGGTGTTTTGCTGGGCTGTTCCAACTACTCAATAGGCCACAGCCAAGAAGAGCAGAGGCTCCTTAAAATGTGGGAACAGTTCTGTGCCATTTAAGATGGACTGCTTCATCTTGTGGAAAGAGAGGAAGAAAAGTTGGAAGAGGATCAGGTTCAGGGAAACGTGGCTTGTGAAGGGACATGGGGACTCTGAATAGCTGCCACCTAAGAAGTGCAGGACACAGGTGCCCACTATGGGCCTGCAGTTCACGGCAGAGTCCTTGGTTAGAGGAGCACATTGAAGTGAAATTGCCTTACACATTTGTTTCATGGAAAGGGAAGAAAAATCACAAAGGAGCCAATTCAGCAGATACAACAGGAACAGGATCGCTTTCTCCAACACTTGAGCTCCTCTCTGGCTTCTCCTTTTCGCTCCTCTCAAACAAAACCACCATTCCCACCTCTCTGAAGGAGGAACATGAAAACAGATGTCCTACATGAGTTTCACTTGGAAATTCCCAGGGTGACAGTGAAAGGAGTTGCTCATGAAGGGACCTAGCTGCTTTCAAACGTGGACCCATGGCTGCCTGGGTGATGGACTCTCTGGAGGCCAACAGGCCCCTCTGGCTGGGATCCAGGGCCCAGCAGGCAGGCTGGTTCAGCAGACCCTCCCTGGGGAAGCCTCCACTCCACCAACCACCGGACCCCAGGGCCCGGCACTTTCTCTCCAAGCCTGGCTTCCTCGCTCACAGGGGAAAGTGCTCTCATCAGGGAGCCTGAGTGCTTGTTCCTTTATCAGATATTTAAGCCATTAAAATCTATATTCATTGACATGTTCTAGATCATAAAAAGCCGAACAATATTTCAAGTGTCTACTGTCCTATGTAGTACCTATGAACCTCACTTGTGAAAACAAGTGAGCTTCAAGTAATATACATGATTAAAAATGGAAAAGAAGGAACTCCTACCCTTTGCAACAACATGGATGGAACTGGAGGGTATTATGCTTAGTGAACTAAGCCAGTCAGTGAAGGACAAATACCATATAATCTCACCCATTACAGGACAATAATGAACAAAACAAGCAAAACAGAACCAAATACATGAATACAGTGAATAGGCCTTCAGTGGTCAGGGGGAAGGGGGTTGGGGGGAGGGGGGAGGCAGAGGCAAGAAAGGGGAGCAGCTTAGACAAGAACCTAGTATAAAGGAACCATGGACATGGACAACAGGTGGGATTGACTTTGGGGGGAATGGGTGGGTGGGGAGGGGGACAGAGGAGAGCAAAAAGGGGATGGATGTAATACAACAGCAATAAAATTTTTAAAAAATAGAAAAATGGAAATTCTCTGTACTACAGTATATCTGACTTATACAATCTACCCTACTTGTTTTAACATTTATGTCAAGATCCAGAATTACACAATATATCCTATTGAATGAAAACCATGAAGTAAAATTTCAGGGCTCCAAAACCACCAGCTTAGAAAGCATCCCAGGCATTATGAGGCCAATTAAGAGTAGAAGGCCCTGGCTGGTAGCACAGTAGGTAAGGTGCCGGCCTGCGAACCCAAAGGTCGCAGGTTCTATTCCCCAGCCAGGGCACATAACCAGGTTGCAAGCCAGGTCTCCAGTCAGATCTGTGGTTGGAGGCAGGTGAAAAGCAACCAGACATTGATGTCTCTCTCCCTCTCTGTCTCTCTCCCTTCCCCTCTTTCTAAAAATAATGAAATAAAATATTAAAAAAAAAAAAAAAGTATCTTAAAAAAAAAAAGAGAAAGGTTTTTGTTTTCCCCCTAAGAGAAAATAAATGAAGAACTTCTGATAAAGGAAAACTGGAAGAATTTAGGTCAATTCTTCCACTAAGGACAGGCAGCTAGAAATGGTGGAAAAAAATATTTTCTAAAATCTGTTCACAAAATTTTTGCAAAACTAAAAAATAGTAAATAGTTGCAGGGAAGATAGCACACAAGGAGTTGAGCCCAGCATTCTGGAAGCCTGTTCCCTGGGGCTCCTGCTGATTCCAGAAGGGGCCGTTGAGAGGCTGGGCAACTCTTGCTTTAAAATCACAGGGCTAGGGGAACAGGGACAAGCATCAGGGCAAGCAAATGCAAAAGGCCCTTGGAAGCCCTCTGGCTCTGGGTTGGGGCCCCAGGCAGAGCCCTTTGGGGGTTGAAGCTCAGCTTGCAATCAGCACAGCCCCAGAACTGAATATTCCCAGGCACCTGGCATAAGAAAAGAAAATTCTTTTTGGAGTTGGGGAGATAATATCTTTCTTACCCTCAAATTATTTTTTTCATGGGTATCCAGCACACCAACAAAAACAAGCAAGCGTAAGAAGAAAAGACAGCTCCAAAAAGCGGCAACAAATAAAAGATAAAAATAATACACCACAGAAACCCTAACCCAAAGGCAGCTGTAGACTATTAATATAAAAATGAATTTGATGGTTTATTCATTAAGAATACCTCCACGAAGCTGAAAAAAGTAGACTGTAAAGTTAAAAACATGAGAGGGATATTTCAAATGACAAAAACGTTCCGAGAAACAACTATTCAAAACTTCTGTGTAGTTAATACCATAAACTCAAAATTTAGCAAAATTTCTTAAATATTCAAAGTAGACAAATCTCATCTTACAGGAAATGTTAACGTACCTCTCTCAGTAACTGATAAAACAAAAAAATTCAGTAAAGATACAGACAATTCAAGTGTCATTCTTACCAAATTTGACCTTGCGGACACAGGTGGAATCCTCTATTCAAAACAACCATAGAATATGCACCATTTTCAAGCACATCAAGAATATTTACAAAAATGACCATTTATTTTTTTCATGCCAAAAAAATAAATAAAGTGGGTTTCCCGCTTCTTCTGATTGAAAGCCAGCTTTCCCCCACCCCCCACCCCCAGAAGGCCCGCTTCCTTAGGACTTAGGACACACTTATCATTGGCCACCATATCACCAGCTCACCCCACCCACTGCCACAGGCATTTGAGTACTTAACTGCTGGTCTAGCGCCACCCAGATTTCTCCTTGTAGATAGAAAGCTACCTCCTACCACACTCCCAAGGGAAAGGAAGCTTTTCTAACCCAATCTAAGATTCACAAGAAATCTTTATTTCCACTCTTTTTCATCTCTTCCCCAACTTTTGTTTTTACAATTCACTGGCCATAAAGTGCTGGCATGAGAGGCCAAGTTCCTTTATCTTTTCTTGTCAGTTTAAAACTTCAGTGGATTTCACTGAAACGGTGCTTTCCAAAGGTTCCAGCAATAAATTTCTTTGGCACAAACAACTGCAGCTACAATGAGTGTTAATACTGCAGCCGAGAGAATGGAACCCATGGCCTTGCACTGTGTCAACTTGGTTAAGGTGTCATGACATTTCCCAGGATGCCCTTCCCTGTATGGTTCTGGGTTTGGGTTAGCAACAAGGGAAAAATGTTTTTAGGGAATTATTTTCACATTTTAATCTTAATTGGTATTTATTCTTCCCCCAATCTTACTGAGAAATAACTTGTGTATAATAAACTTGTGTAAGTTTAAAGTGTACAGCCTGATGGTTTGATTTATGTATATATACGAGGTCTGTCCCCAAAGTATCAAGCCAGTGTCAATATAATTAAAACAGCTGGTGCAGCCAATACTTCTGGGACAGACCTCATATTGTGCAATATTTGCCACAACAGGTTCGGCTAACATCCCTCTTCTCACACTAGAAAAGTTTGAGAGGGATTTGGGAATCGGAGGTGCAACAATGGCAGTGATGCTCTAGAGATCAGAGCTCTGCTTCAGCTCGCACTGGGCTGGTCTTCTGGTCAACCTCGCTGCTCGGGGCTGCACCTGGGCCCCCAGTCACCCCAGCTCCCACTTGGCTCTCCTCCCCCAGCTTCCCCACGCCCTGGGCATGGGGCAGCTTCTCCATGTCCTAGGGCAGGCACACATGCAGGGCGATGGCAAAGGATGCCAGCAGCTTCTACAAGTCACCTGCACTGTCAACAGGGAGGTGGTAAGGGATACCGGCAGGCTCCACTTTGTTGCTGTGGAACCTGTTGTGCTTTCGTGGGTTCTGGCTTTCCCTTCAGGCTCTGGTTTGTCTCTGTTTAGCCTGCTGCAGATCCAGCTTTCTCCCCGACAGCCAGCCCTGCTGCCCAGCCACCAGACACACAGAGGTAACAGCGTTCCCACTCCATCCTCACATCTCCAGCAGCTCTCTGCGGCATACTCCCTACAATAAATCCATTATTCCCTATCACTCTCAGCAACTCTGGCTTCCTAATCAAGCCCAAATTGATACATAGGCTTTTCATTCTGGTCCATTCAATTCTATTTGGGAGCAAAATCCCCTAGAACCTTAGGCCTCAGTTGGGGTGACCTAAATATCCCATACCCCCTGACAGCCAGCGTCAGCCACCCTCCAGTGCACAGGCTCTCACACCTGCTCCACGCTAGTTCCAGGATAGCCATGTGAGAATATCAACAGGAACGTGGTCCTGACCCGGATGATTTCAGCATGACAACCTCTGGGCTCACAGGTTGTGCTCAATTTCCCCGCCACCCCTGAAGTCAGTGGGAACCTTGGAGCTGAGTCCTATGTCATGGAATTGGGGCTGAAGTTATGCGCACACTACCAGGCCTGGCCTTCCCAGCCTTCCACACCACCTCCTCCACGCTCTCCCCCATTCTCAGCTGGAAGGAGAAAACTATGAGGATGGGGGCTGAGGGGTAGGGGCTGGATCCCTCAGAGATGTGTGAAGCCCAGCCCATCACCGCCTTGTATTGGATTGAGGTAGGCATGGCTGAGAAATATTTCACTCAGCCACTGGAGTTTTGGAGTTGATTTCCAGTAAGGCTACAGATTTTACTTTATACACCCATGGAAAGAGAAATAATGTTAGGATGGGGAGGCCCTAAACTAGTACAAAGGAACCCATTTTTAGCCAGCACAGATATGAGCCATTGCACTGAAGATACCAGACCACATTTGGTCAGTGTGGTTCAGGTACAACATTTTATTTGTTTCTATTTTTTAGTTATTGATTTTAGAGAGGAGGGGCGTTGCCTTGCTCCACTTACGCATTCATTGGCAGTTGCTTCTGGTACGTGCCCTGACTGGAGATCGAACCTGCAACATTGGTGTACTGGGAAAATGCTCAAATCAGCTCGGCTCCCCAGCCAGGGCCCAAGTATGACTATTTTAAAAGCCACTTATCTCTGGTCTCACATCTGCTCCCTGCCCCCACCCCAACCTTCTCCCCGAGTGGCCCTCTTTTCAAGGCCCCAGCTTCTCAGACCCAGACTGCAGTGTCACCTATACACACACTTTCCAAGACTGTGAGCTCCCATGTCTCCTCAGCCCCTTCTCCCCAGTTAAAAACCACAGGTTTGCCAGGCAGGAGGGAACAATGGCTGTGAGCGCTCCTGATTTTCTAGTCTCTTTCTTTTACACATACCTGAGCCCAAATTCTGTATTAGAGGGCAAGCTAACAACCCTAAAGTGTCAGTGCCTTAACACACACAGGTGTGCTTCACACTCTTCCTCAGTCCAATATGAACCAAGGGTGGGGGTGGGGAAGGCTCTGCAGATATTCACACACCTGCAAGCAAGCGTTCAGCCAACAACCAGGGCCAAGAGTCTGTCCTGGATTATTTTCACCCAGTTGGTAGATGAGGCAGGAGAGCATGGAGCAGTGGGCTGTGTGTTTTACAAGCCAGGTCTCAACAGGGTGGACGTCAATCCTTGACACACTGTTCTCTGATCAGAACTAGTCACAAGGCCCCGCCTGCCTGCAAAGGAAGCTGAGACATGTGGTCTTTCTGTGCTCAGGTGTAAAGTGGAATGGGATTTGGTAAACACCTAGCATTGCCTCTGCCGCTCATAGATTCTCCAAGTCTCTTCTTTTCACCACAGCCATCTTTAAGGTGTGTGCAGCATCTATGTGTGCTTCTGCATAGATCAGGGTAAACCACAGCTGTGGTCAGATCCAGCTCGCAGCCCGTCTGTGTACATTAAGTTCTGTTGGAACACAGCCACACCCTGCCATCCTGCCTGGCTGATTTCACAGCTACAACAGTGGCCAGCTGTTACAACGGAGTCTATATGGTGCAAAAGCCTGTAATAGGTATTACAGAAAATACATGCCGAGCCCTGGTGTGGAGGAAGAATTTCCAATCAAGTGCCCCAAGTAGAAACTGCTGCAACCTTCACCCTCTCATTGATCAAGTCAGTGGGCATGTAACAATGAAGCACCCACCCTTTACCAGGCACAACGCTAGGTTCAAGACTATGGCGGTGAAGGAAACTTTGCCTTTATGCTCAAATGTTCAGTCTTTATGGCAGTAATGGCAAAAGGCATGTAGAGTAGAAAAGCATCCTCCAAAAAGCAAATACCTTATGATTTCACTCATATGTGGAATCTAATGAATAAGATGAACTAACAAGGAAAATGAGGACAGACTCATAGATGGAGAGCAGGATGACAGCTGGGGGTAGGGGTGAGGGTGTGGAGGACTGAGCAAAAAGGGAAAAGGACTCATGGACATGGACATGGACCACAGTGTGGTGACTGCTGTGCGGGAACTAAATGTTAATGGATAAAACACAATAAAGATTAAATTAAAATAAAAAAATAAAATACAGGATCATATTTTAAAAAGAAAAACATAAACCATTAGTATGAAAAGCAAGAGAATTTTACCTAAGTAAATTTCCCCAACTCTTCAGAATTAAAACACCACCCAGTGGGGAAAGCTGAAATTGTTTCTGATCCAGACCTTATCCCCCCCCCCCCCCCATTTTGAGAATGTTCCCATTTCTTTTTCTCCATTACTTCCGTAAGCAGGCCATTTTGTTATGCCCTTGTGTCCTAAGGTAGAATATGACCCTGTTTTTTATAAAGTCTATGCTGTGTCACCAGTTGGGGACCAGGACCAGACATTTCCAGACACCCCAGAGTCTAAGACCCCAGGCTGTCCTGGAGTGGGTGAAAGGTCCCATATTCCTTCTGAGGCACAACGACATTCAAGAAAAGCCACTGGTATAGGGGCAAATCCAAAAATCCCTCCCATTTACCCCTGTAAAACAAGTTTTCTATTCAAACAACACAAAATGAAGGAAACGCAAGATTCAAGAGCTAGTTCGGTAACACCAACCAGGCTGGCAGGCACAGCCAAGGCTGAATGGACAAACAGGAAGAAATCAAGTTCTCGATGGCATGGAGCCAGAGCCCTACCTGGATGTCCCCAGTTAAAGGCCGTCCGGGCCCAGGCATAATTCTAGAGACTCCACATGTGTGTGCACTCGTGTGCACACCTCATTGTCACTCAGAGTGCCCCTCCTCCCTACCCAAACAGGAAGACCAGACACAGTAGAGAACATGGAAAGTTAGCAGGACTGGTGGCCCCGGGGCAGACTGTCAGCTGGGGCTGGGCAGAGGGACGTTCCATATTCTTTGGCCCCTGGCATCCATAGGACATTGGTCCCACAGATGGCAGGATGCTGGGACTTGGAAATTCTGGTTCCCAGCTGGTCCTATACAATGAATTGGCCTTTCTATCTCCACCCAGGATTCTTCATGCTCATTGTTACCCTTGAGTCCTGATTTACAGGATGGGCTACCTCAAGGCAAGATGAGGTACTCTTCTCTCTCAGCATTTAGGTTCACGGGGGCTGCAGCCAGCCCAGCAAATAGAAGATGCTCAGCCCAGTCCCAGCCAGCCAGTCAAGTCCCTACACACGGTGGTCCTCAGCCACTTCCCTGTGCCAGCCTGCTGTTTACGTATCACCTTAAAATAACTGGGTCCTCATCATTCACAGATACTGTTTGCAAATTCACCTATTCGCTAAAATCTGTAACCCTCACATCAAAATCTACAGTGCTTTTGTGGTCATTTACAAGCGAGCACAGAGCAGCTAAAAAGGGGAGCGGACCGACGCCCACACTCCCAGCCAAGGCGGGGCACAGCGAGGCTTGGCCTTCTGGTTTCAGCTCTCATGCCTTTCATGGTGGAGTTAGTGCTACAACTGGGCATTTTTGTGCTTTGTATTGATTTTGTCACTTAAAATGCCCCCCACCCCCACCTCCCCACCTCCCTACCTCCCAGTGCAGTGCTGAAGTGCTGTCTGGCGTCCTGACCACAGGAAGGCTGGGAGGGGCCTCACGGGGAGAGGACACGGGTTAGTAAAGCTTCCTTCCCGCCTCTGGGACCTCGGAATATAATTTCAGCTCCTCCACCGATAAGGAGCTTTGAATAAATCTGTCAACCCCTTGGGCCTCAGGTTCCTCACTGGTAAATGAGGTGGCATGGTGGGGTGGTCTTTTCTGCATTAGCATTCTGTAGTGCTAAAAGAATGCATTCTTTCATTGTTAGGCTTCATAAACATTTAGTCTTGTGGATGCCCTTCTTTATAAAGGAAAACATGCCCACCATAACCACTCTCCTGGAAAACCCAAAAGCAATCATTCTCATTTCCGAGGGAGGATGAGTAAATCGTACCTGGTTGAGAACATAAGAGATTGCTCCCATTAAAGTACAAGGGATGCACAGCACAGAACCACAAAGGACAAGGGGCTGCTTCTGTTCCTGGACCCCCAGGATCAAGGCTTTTCCGGTTAGCTCTAAAAATCATTAGCATGACCAATGTATCACGCATCTCTTTCCGCTATCTTTTCCAACCTCAAAATAACTGGAAGATAGCATCACAGGCAGTTACCCCATTTTCCCACCAAAAAAGGTATCACCCCAACTCTTCCCTTTCTCATCACAATTCACCAGTAACCCTGAGGGCTCTAAGCCTCAGGTTATTATTCCACCCCAGATGGAACGTGCCAATCAATATGCCGCAAAGGCGCTCAGCCTTCATGCAGCAGCAGCAGCAGGTTCTTAGTGATAACTGGGAGAGTAGGGAAACCTGTTGAAATTGGAGCAAAGTCAGTCTCTCCTCAAGCATTTCAAAGTTGCCCCAACATTTAACCAAGTTTCATACTTCCTGTCAAGAAATCCTGACCAACCTATCAGCTGAGCACATCTAGGTGGCAGGTAGGTATTTGTGTAAAGAACTGAACATGGTTTCTTGAAGTCCCCAGAGTCCAATTGAATGGGTGGCATTCCTACTACTTGCTAGGTTGTTCTGGGCCCCCGGGGAAGTGGATAATATAATCCATGGAGCCTGACTAAAGAGAGTGACAATCCAGTAAAGGTAAAGACCAGTGCACATCTGATGGCAACACTGTTTGCTCCAGAATTCCTCAGAAATATCCTTGTCCTATTGGCAGATGTGGGAGTGACCTCTATCTAGTCAAGCAACAGTGTCCAATGAGGCTTCCAGCATCACCGAAGTCACCTACTCCCTGAACAAGTGAAGCATCTGAATTTCCTCTTCAGTGCAAACAAAGAATATCTGCACTCCTGACCCTGGCAGAGAATTTATCAGCAATGCCCTCTGCTGTCTGACTCTTATCTGATGTGGAAGCAAATGATACACAAGGATGCTTTGTCTGAAGTACAGGTAGTCCGGCTAAGCCTTCGTCAGGACTCCCCAGAGTGCTGCGCTATACAGAACATACTGCAAAATGCTGTAAGCATGCTGGAAAAAAGTTCTTTATCCAAACACATGGAAGACAAGGTCTGGAACAGTCTCCCAAGTTGGGTTTTTAATTGTAGGCCTTCGCAGTTGCGTGTGTGTGTGCATGTATGTGTGTGTGTGCATGCATGTGCGCACATGCAGGACATGCATCCCGAGAGGGCAGGATTTTACTCCGTTCTTCATCGAGTGCCCCGAGTGCCTAGCATGGTAGTTGGCACATTAATACACAAGTGAGTGAGTGTCACATCACGATCTTGACATTTGGGGGAATGTCAATGGGGGAAAATATAGAAGTCAAGCAACCATGTGCTTTAATGGGATATATTAGTTCATGAAAATGGAGACGTGTGCACATCAAATTCTTAAACATTTGATCCCCTACAATGAGAATGTGCAGATGTGTGACAGAAAATAAACCCTGGAACGATGAGGGGACCTCCTCAATAAATGCAGCACTTAGTGATAACTTACTGAACTGAGCAAATATCAGCAGTAATAAGCCGGTAGCAATCACAACAGATAGGACAATATTAGGTAGAGACGCCCAAAGAGAGCACAGAACCTTTAATATCCTCATTTTATTATATGTTTCTAAAGAGGAGATTTAGATTACACTGTTTGCAAAACTCATGTAGCTTGAGTGACAGCTGGGGCCCCCTTTTCTCATAAGGCCTGACTGGCTCAGAGCCTGCTGTCCTGTGGCTAACGAAGTTCTGTTTTGCTGAGACTATGAACCCTGAGCAGAGTTATATGATACTGATGGACTAGGGAAAAGCAACCAAAGAAATTATTTTTATTTTGATGGCAGTGAGGCCAAGGCTTTTCTTGGGAGTGAGGCCTCAGGCATTTCCAGGGTCCTGTCCATTGTGAGACGGCTTCTTCACCCTTGTCCTTAACTGTGTGCTATCCATGCATATATGACCTCCACTATAGCCTTTCCATAAACTGTCTCCTGCAAGTATTATCCAGCATATTTCTGTTGGTTACAATGAAAACAAAGAAACAAACAAACCCCACAAAAACCCTGACTCCTTGCCCCAGCAGAACAAATGTAAACAGTCAGGGTCTGCAACAAAAGTTTCCCTGCTGTCAAGGCCTATCTATCTATTCACATCTTCCTGTCTTCATGTTATATTAATTTTCATTTGGAAAATTCCATAGATACACTAGGCTTTATTTCTGAATCTATCCAAAGGCTGTGAACATCAGCCATATTATCTGATCTGAATTAGCTTCTGCTGCTGTCTAACAAATTGCCACAAACTTAACAGCTTAGAACAGCTTTTCCTTTATACCGGACAGTTTCTGTAGGTTGGAAGGCCAAGCATGGTGCAACTGAGCTATCTGCTCGGGGTCTCACAAGAATGACATTGAGGTGTTTGCTGGGAGGTACTGTCATCTGGGGCTCAGAATCCTCAGCAGGCTCATTCAGTTCTACCAGTGATGGAACTGTAGGACTGAGGTCCTCGTTTTCTTGTTTGGCTGTCACAGAAAGTCACCCTCAGCCCCTTCAGTTCTGGGCATGTTGGGGCCCTCTCACAATGTGGCAGCTATTTCTTCAAGACCAGCAAGAGAATTTCCCTGGCTCTACATCATCCTCCAATGGGCTAATTATGTCAGGCCCTCCAGGTTACTTAAAGTCAAGTGATTAGGAATTGTAATTACTAGTAGAAAAAACCTTGACCTTTGCTTATCACATAATTGAGTTATGAGAGTGGCATCCCTCCTGGTTCTGCCCGCACTCAAGGGGCAGGATTATGAGGGCCATGTACTTTGGGGGTGGCTTAGAACTCTGCCACCACATGGTCTTAGTCATAGATCTAGGGAGTGTAGTACCTTTTACTTTCTCACTGGCTTATAATAAAGGAGTACCTATGATACCTCATGTAGGGCAGTTGTTGAGGTTGTTGTCTTATATCAGTTAGCATTTGCTCTGTGATGCCCCACGTAAGAAATAGATATATTTTTTCAAAGTAAGAACCAAGAATAATTATGCCACCTTGAGGGAGTTGTAGGTTTTGCCTTGTGGGCCATAGAAATTATATAAGTGAACCTGATTCTCTTTTTACTTTAGCTAGTGGGAAACTCAGAAACAAATATATGGCTCATCTAATTAACTCAGGGAAAGTTGGTGAGTGCCAGCATCCTACAATTCCCGTGTCCTATTTCCCCCGGCTTCCCTCTTTTTTTTTTTTTTTTTAAAAAGACTTTATTTCATTATTTTTAGAAAGAGGGGAAGGGAGAGAGGCAGAGAGGGAGAGAAACATCAATGTATGGTTGCCTTTCACCTGCCTCCAGCCACAGACCTTACTGGAGACCTGGTTTGCAACCTTGTTATGTGCCCTGGCTGGGGAATCGAACCTGCGACCTTTGGGTTCGCAGGCCGGCACCTTAACCACTGTGCTACCAGCCAGGGCCGGCTTCCCTCTTTACCTCCATTCAAACTTTCCCTAGCATCAAACTTTTTCAAAAAGGTAGATACGATAAGTAGCTTCTAAAAAAAAAAAGGGCATCAACAGAAATAAATCAGTAACAATAATAGCTAGTATAAACTGAGCTATTATGTGACCCCCTTGCATAAGCATTATGTTATTTGCTCATTTACAAAAACCCTGTGAAATTAGATACTCTGAATGTCCTGATTTAATAGATGGGGAAACTGAGGCTCAGAGAAGAGAAGAGGTAGCAGAGGTCGAGCAGCCATTCAGGCCCAGGCGTGACTGAAACCAGAGCCTGTACAGTTACCTCTCATGCTCAGGTGATGCTAAAACATTTACATGTCAAAGGGAGGAAGGACTGGGGATAGCGGTTGCCTGTGAAACCCCCAGGACTAGGAAGATACCCATCATACACAAGAACCAGAGAATTCTTTTCTGTATACCTTGCCCACCAACTGCTCTTCAACAACCTAAAATGAAGTTTTTTGGAACACAGAATTCCATAGCCAGGCTCTCCTCAAAAGAAAGGAGGAACGGAGGCCTTCAGAGATAAAAGAAGGGCTCTGAAACAAGCAAGCTTTTTCTGTGATGAATTACAAACAAGTATGACAGAACTGACGCCAAGCCCCAAGCGTGACATCAGCGTTGCCATATAGAAGACACACCATGCAACTGAGGACAAAAGGCGTTCTTCTTAAATATGACAGGAAAACCAAAGTGAGAAATACGCATTCGGTCCATGTATTCTTTAATCCTTACTTAAAGGATGTCATTTATATAATAAACAATCCTTAAAATCAGTTCATTGTTGCCTGGGGTTTATATAAATATCACTACGTGTGCTGTTGACGGAAAAGAAACACCCATTAGTTCATCTATTTACCTTGGTCCATCAATAGCCCTGACTGGGGAGAACCCAGCCCTTCAGTTCCCGCCACCATGACTCACAGCGCCCCCTGGTGACAGCTTCTCTGATGGCAAGTCCACACGCAGGGGCGAGACTCTGCATGGTCCTTGCTTTATACCCTCCTATGTATAAAGTTTTAGCCACAAACCACCTGGTCTGCATTTTATCCGGATGTCCCTCTCAGAGTTAATAATGCCTAGGTATGGAGTGAGACATTCCCTAGAAAGAATGAGAGATTGAGAGCTCGGGTTTTGTGGAAGGCACAGTTTGCAGCAACTTGCAAAGCTCGTGGAGTATGAACCAGAGGACGGGGGCCTATAAATTCAAATTTTATTGGCAAGTCCTTTGAAGTGTATAAAATTCAACAAGAAGGGCTGAGTTGCTTCCACTCATCCTAAAGCAAATAGGTGGGAAGGGGGCCGCCCTGCTGTCCTGCCCGAGGGGTCCCCACCGCGTCCTCACGCTCCAGCAGCCACTCTGCGCGGCCAGCAGGCCAGGCCCTGCCCGATGTGGGGAGGCTCCTGCCTGCCCATCTCCCTTGCTCACACTTAGCTGCGTGCACTTGTGCGCCTGTCTGCACCGAACTTAACACCCTAGTTTCAGGCACCTGTGCTTCCCTCGGTGTGCCCTTCCTGTCATATGCACACCCATCTGGGCGAGAGACGCCCTCACCACACCTCACCACCTTTTCAACTCAAAACCATGTTCTGACGAGGCGGTAGTTCCCCTTCCACCCTGAAGCTCGTATTTCTGAAAACAAAGTAATTGCCATGCAACTTACAGGGAACATTCCAACAACATTCCTGGCTCTGGGTGTTTTGTTTCATTTCGTGTGTGTGTGTGTGTGCGTGTTTCACTTTTTCCATTCTTTTCAATAGCTTGAAAAACTTTTCACCACACCACAACAAATATTTGGGTCACAGCTTGCTTTAATGATGTGCTTTCGAAATGGTGGTTATAATCCTGGATGCCTCTTTGGTTCTCGTTTTCCTTTGGCAAGCAGAGCCACTGGGCGTGTCTGCCTGGGGAAGCATTAGGAGAGCAGGACCTCCAGGTTCCTAACAGCTCGCTCACGCTCAGTTCTGAGGGAGGCTATTTCAGCAGCCCCGCCCCGCCCTAATAGTCTTTTTAATTTTTTTTTTTTTTAATTACAGCTGACAAACAATATTATATTAGTTTCAGGTGTACAACCTAGTGGTTAGACCTTTTTATAACTTACGAAGTGATCACCCCAATAAGCCTAGGACCCATCTGACACCAGTTATTACAATGTTATTGACTATCCGCAAAGAAACCCAAACCACCAACGGAAAAGATACATGCACCCCTGTGTTCATCACAGCATCATTTACCGTAGCAACCCAAGCGTCCATCAATAAATGGAAAAGGATGTAATTCATACATACAATGAAATATTACTCAGCCATAAAAAGATGAAAATCTTGCCATTGGCAACAACAGGGAGGGACCGAGAAGCTGTTATGCCAAGTGAAATGAGTCAGACCCATCCTGCAGTTTTTGGAGCAGACACTCTGGGCTCTCTAGACGGGATTATGGAGGACACATGACTGCCTCTGGTGGGCACTGGGCTGGTCCATACTGTTCTCTTTCAATCATTACTCACTGAAAGTGACACCTGGCCCAAGTGCACAGCTTTGACAAGGGAGAAAGGGTCTCCTGGGAACTCCATGTGGCCTGAGGGTATTAGCAAGACCCCCCCCCCCCTTTGCTCTGTGTAGGTTGCACTTGTGACTGTGACAGGCTGCAGTGTGGGACAGACTTGCCACGTGTTCACGACCTGGCTGTTTCCAATGGGTCATGAACTGCTGGAGGGAGACCCCGCCACAACTAAGTTCTGGATTTCATTAGCTGTGATATCAAAGTTTTATCAGAACATGATTGCTAAATAAAAATAGAGGACAGAGGGGGACAGAGGGGAGCAAACAGGGGATGGATGTAATACAACAACAATAAAATTTTTAAAAAAATAGAGGACACCCAGTTAAGTTTGATTTTCAGGTACACAACACATTGTCTTTTTAATACAAGGACACCCATGCCTTGAACAGAACTTGTGCTAAAGTATCTTTCTTTTTTTTCAATTTATTTTTTAAGTATAGTTGGAACTCGACATTGTTATACCTTACAATGTGATCACACCACTAATCCTAGTAATTGTCTGTTACCTTGTAAACTTATCAGTGTTATTGACTACACTCCCCTTGAGGGGAGAAGGCGGAAATCTCTGAATGACCATCTCTGTGCTCCGCTTTCCAGTGTTCCAGGAAGCTCTTTTCATTTATCACAAGCTGGAGAGGACCAACCCTCTCCCCTTGCCCCGCAACTCCACACCCACGTCCTCACGGGTCTCATTTCGCCAGCCGCAAATTCACCCCCCACCCCACCAACATCTCCTTCCATCCTCACACAGGATACGAAGGAACATACACAAGATTACGGATGTACGTCACTCACTCCATTGAGCTGTGCGCTGAAAAATGGCCCTTGCGGTGAATTTCATGTTATGCTTATTTTATAACAATTTAGAAAAGAAAAGGCAAGAAACAGAGGGGTTGTCTTACTATGAGATGCCTACAATGTAGCATGAGCCTGTCATGCCCTGGTGCCCTCCCGCCTACAGAATTCAGTCTCAATGATATCTGTCCTCACAACCTGCAACTGGCCTCCACCCACCCACAAACCCATGGCCTTTCTTGCTACTTGTGATGTGTCCCCATATGGGTCACTCTTTCACAGTTGCCACATCCCCATCTCCTGCCAGAGGGAACTTCATAGCTCTCCACCCCTCATCTCCAATTCATCTTGCAAGGGAGGCAGGGCCCATGATTTCTCCTACTATTTACGGAATATTAGCAATGCCCCTTTCTCAGCCATTTTTTATTTATTTTCCAAATGTCAAATCAGCTTCTTGGTAGCCAAGCATAATAACGTGTCCTTATTTAACCCCACGCTCCCCTGACTTACAGGTACAAAGCTTTCTCACAACCCATAGGGCCCACAAAGTACCTTTTTGTCCCCTGGCATCTCACAGCTCTCTGCTGCCAGGTGTCCCCGTACTCTGCCCTGTTCCCCAGCCTCACAGTGGCCTGGGCTGAGAGGCCCTGCCCACCAGGCTGTTTGTGGTCCTGGGAGGCCACTAAGGAGTCCCATGTAGGAACCCCTGTAGCACCCATATCTCCATGCAGGGGCCTTCCTGCCCCTTTCCGAACAGGTTCATTTCCTTCTCCACCTCTGCTGTGGTTTCCCTGTTATGGTTCCACATCCTACATCCACAAACCTGTCAGAAAGTTCTTCCAAACTCTAGTGTGTTGAACAGTGTCTCCACCAAATTTACATCTACCACAGAATGTGGCCTTATTTGGAAATAGTGTCTTTGCAGCTGTAATTCAAGTAAGGATCAAGATAAGATCACACAGAATTAATGTGGCCCTAAATCCAGGGAGAAGTCCTTATAAGAGACAGAAAGAACATGCTGAGACTCAGGGAAGGAGGCCGTGTGACGATGGAGGCAGAGATTGCAGGGGTGCACGGACATGCCCAGGGATGGCGGGGATTGCCGGAGATCAGCAGCAGCGAGGAGAGGGGCATCGGATTCTTCCCCAGAGCCCGGAAGGAACCAACCTTGTCAACACCTGATTTCTGACTTCTGACTCTTCCCCTGGGCATGTGCTCAGCCAAGTTGGCCAGGCAGCCATGGCTTTTACTTGCATGGGCCGTTCCTCTTCTCTGCAAGCTCACCTGTGCTTGGCTCTGGTCCCTGGAGCACCAGCAACGGAGGGGCCCTTCTCAAAAGGTGCAGCAGCTCCTGTTGTTAGCTTCCTCGTGAAGTAGCTGAAGGAAATCTCTCTAGAGGTTCCCCAGCCTTTCCTCCATCTCCCAACTTAGTTCCCTGTCCTGCAGCCTCTCTGGGCTTTTCAGGGTTCAGGGAGAACAGGCAGGTTCCAACTCCCCCCAGGACCCACAGATCCGCAAATGCCAACTTCCTCCACCAAATTTGCTGTCCTTGAACCTTCCTACTGGGCTGTCTGCAGTGGTCTCTCCAGATGGTGGAGGAACTGGCTGTGTTTCCTTCTGAGGTCCCTCTGCAGTGACTCCAACCTCATCCCCACCCCATGGACTTCTGGAAGCAACAACTCCAGCATATTAAACAGCTTGGAATTGGAAGGAGAGGGTGAAGGAGAGGAGCTCTGAAGAGCAAGCTTTTATCTTAATCCTCTGCTGCTAACGCAAAACACGCCCTTCCAGAAGAGTTACGTCAACTCTCCCCTAGACGTTAGAGCAAATGGCACTAGAACATCAAATCACAAAACATTCACACCAATACATACTCATTTGCTTTCTTGGATGAGAAATGACGCTATGGGCCCCGATCATGGTCAGACACAGCAACAGTGCACCCAAAACAGTGGCCACAATTTGGGCAAAGCCAGTAACCATTCTATTACTCCTGACACCCAAGGTGCAGGGCTGCTAATGAGAACAGTCTGGGAATGGTTAATATCATTAAAAATAATAATTTAAAAAGGCTGTATTATTGAGGTGGGATGGTCAGTTTGAAGACAATGCTGTCCTTTGCTTTAGAAAAATCTCCCTGTGTGGCACAGGGCAGGGTCATGCCAAGAGGATTAAATGGGAGAAAATTGACCTTTATCCTTAACCTTTAATTTTTAACTCCAGCCAAACATTTCTGTCATTTAGAAAGTGTGTGACTCACTTTCAGATAAGTTTTTTTTTTTCCATTTCAGCAGAGAATGCATAGAGTTTCTTAACTAATATCAAAAGCAATGAGAAAAGTCTCAGAAATAATTATTTGGGCCCATTTCAGGAGTGAGTAGTGGTAGAATAATGAGAATAATGCCAAATTCAGCAGGGCCGTGCTCCATGAGGCCTGAACAAAGTCAGGAGACCTGAGGGTCCAGGGGCATCCTAGAAGCTGGACAGAATGAGTCTAAATGAATGGCTAAAATTTAAGAGAAATGCTGGGGTCATTCTGGCTTCATGTGGGTGAAAGTGCATGCATGGATCCTCCTCTTTTACATAATCACAGCATAAAGAAAAGAAAAAGAAATGTGTAATGAAATTGTCTTTTTTTTTTTTTTTTTTTTTTTAAGATTTTATTTCATTATTTTTAGAAAGAGGGCAGAGAAGGAAAGAGACATCAATGTATGGTTGCCTTTCACCTGCCTTCAGCCACAGACCTGACTGGAGACCTGGTTTGCAACCTGGTTATGTGCCCTGGTTGGGAATCAAACCAACGACCTTTGGGTTCACAGGCTGGTGCCTTATCCACTGCACTACCAGCCAGGGCTGAAATTGTCTTTTGTCATTACCTACATAATTGCCTTTGCTGGAACCCTGGTTTTTTCATGTGGACTTGAATTTCTATCTGTGTGCCTACCTTTCAGCTTGAAGAATTTCATTTAGTATTTCTTTTAAGGAAGGTTTGCTAGACCACAAATTCTGGGTTTTTTTTTCCTTTAAAAATGTCTATATTTCCCTTTCATCTGTAAGCCAACTTACAGATATAATTCACATATCTTACAATTCACTGACTAAAAATGTGCAAGTCAATGATTTTTAGAGTAGTCAGGAGTTGTACAAGCATCACCATGAATAATTTTGGGACACTTGTATGAGCCCAAATGAAATCTTGTACCCATTAACAGTTAGTTATATGTTGAGCTCTGTTCCTCAAAATGATATGTTAAAATATTAACCCCTGGTACCTGTGAACATGACTATTTGTAAATAAGATCTCTGCAGAAGTAATCAAGATGAAGCTATCGATACATTTGACTAGTATCCATATAAGAAGGGGAAGAATTGGACACAGACACACACAAAAGGGGAAATGCCTGATGACACAGAGGGGAGATGGAGGCTGAACCTGGAATGAGGCTGCCTTGAAGGAAGGAGTGCCTGGGGCTACCAGCAGCTGGAAAGGGCCAAGAAGGATGCTCTCCTAGAGGTTTTGGAGGGAGAATGGCCCTACCAACACCTTGACTTTGGACTTCCAGCCTCCAGAACTGTGAGAGAGTCCATTTTTGTTGTTCTCTGCCACCAGTTTGTGGCACTTTGACATGGCGGCCCTGGGAAAAGGGTCCATAGTCAATCTCCATTCCCTGCATCTGTCCCAGCTCTGGGCACCCCACAGTACACTCTTCATCTCTATGGAATTGCCTGTTCTAAAAATTTTATACAAGTGGAGTCATACAAGATGGAGTTGTCCTTTGTGACTGACCTCTTTCACTTAGCACAGAATTGTCAAGGTTCATCAATGTTGCAGCAGGTTTTATTGCTTCACTTCCTTTTATTGCCTAATAATACTCAGTTACATGAATATGCTACATCCAACCATTCATCAGTTAATGGACATTCGTATCTTTTGAGACTTTTGTAACTACTACTGCTATGAGCATTTGTGTGTACATTTCTGTTGAGGAAATACATTTTCATTTCTCTTGAGTATATACCTAGGAATAGGATTTCAACTTTTTGAGAAACTGTCAAACTATTTTCTAAAGCAGCTGGCCCATGTATTTTATTCCTACCAGCACCATGTAAGGGCTGCCTTCATTTTTTAAAGGGTTTTGCTGGATATAAATTTTTAATTGACAGGTTCCTCATTCCCTTTTCCTCCTTTGCATGCATGCAGGCCTCTGGGCTCCTTGGAATGAATACAGTCTCAGGACAGTTACTCTAAGCTGTGTTTAACCTGCCATTTTGCTCATTGCTGCCAGCATGACTGAGCCACCAGCACCTCCTTAATTGCTCACCGCCAAAATATCCTTTTTTTTTTTTTGACAATGACCTTAAACATGAACTTTTTCATGCTGTATTCCAAGTCAAGTCAGCTCTCCTGGTAGAAGTGCCATTTTTACATCCTGCCTTTTGGGGTGGGTGGGTAGAACTCCCATGCCAGAGCTGGGGGTGGGGACAATGACCCACTTCTCCTGGAGTGAAGCCTCTGCTCTACGAATAAGCACTGTGTGGGAGGGAGGGATAGTCAGTAATCCTTGGTCTTTTTTTCTCAGCCCTCATGATATGAAATCTCCACCCCACAAGCAGATTTGGGTAGGGGCAATTGCGGCCCCAGTGTGTTTGGCCTACTCTGCCTAGGACAGAGATCCTGCCCAGGACAGAGATCCTGCCCTACGAGTGGGGCAAGGGAGTCCAGAGCTCCCCACCAGGCTGCCTGCGATAGTGCTTCCACACACAGGGCTGGGGAGGATGAGAAACAATGGCAGTGTGCTCCTCCTGGAGTGAAACCATAGCGCTGGGCTAGGTGTTGAGGAGTAACTGGTCGCCCTCTTCTCAGCCGCATCCTGCTGGGTTAGAGCTTTCATCACATGGAGCTGGGGGAGGCACATGAGGACCGCCCGTGCCTCAAATGCTACCAACTCTTGATGTTTCTACGGAGCTACAGATTTGCTCAAATGAATGTTTCTCTATTTGCTGTATGGTCATAGAACAATTTCCAGAAATGTTTGAGTAGTTGTTCTAATTTTCACCAGCTTAGTGGTTTCACTGGCAAGAGGGTCTACCAAACTCCTCACACCATCATTCTGAAGACCTGAAATCCTTTCTGATAATCAGACGTACAGAGTTCAATCTAGTCCTCTTTGCACCACAATCTAAAACCCTCTAAGATCTGAAGTGGTTATTCTGCCTTTGTACCATGTTTGCTATGTGCTATAGATGTTTCTAATATTCAGAAATATTTCACGGGCTTCTCTCTTTCCAAGAATATGGGCAGACTCTCTTTTCCTGCCCTCCTGGAAGTTGGGTGTGACTCCTACCTTCTTTGGACAATGAAACATGAGAAGTTTGTCACTTCCAAGAAGAATCATTTGCTTGGAGTTAATTGCTTGATTGCTGCTGTATGCTTCTCTATTTCTCCTCTGTTGCAACAAATCCTGAAGCTTTGTGACAACAGTATCATAAAATGGAACAGCCTCTGTTATCCTGGGTCCTGAGCTGTGTAAAGCAAAGCCTTCACGCTTCTGATCAGATGTAGGGTATGAGCAAGAAATAAATCTTGGGTGTTCTAAGATGCTGAGTTTTGGGGATTGTGTGCTTCTGAAGCATATCCTAGCCTATCCTGACTGATAAGAATATTCTTCTTAAAGTTTTTATTATATGTAGTACATTTTTCTGAATTTCAGAAAATACTGGTTAAGGTCAATTTCATTGTTTGGTGTATGTGTAAAATCTTAGCTCCTTAGCAAGCTCACAAGGTGCTTCATACCTGTGTCCTGCCACTCCGTTGGTCTCAGCTGTCCAAGGGTGCTCTACCGCCCCCTTCCTCTCTTACATGTAACTGCACAAGGCGCATACCCCTACGCAGACCACCTATTCCCACCTTCCTTTGCATGGTGCCAACATTCGTCCTTCCAGACTCAGCATGTGCCACCTACAGAAAGGGAGGGCTGTGGGAGGGCAAGGTGGAGTGAAGAGAGAATGAACAAGATATTGCATTTGTGACAAGTTGCTATGAAAGTGGGAGGACCCAGAAATAGTCTTAAGATGAGCTGTGTGTGTGCATGAGTGTGCGTTTTTAAAGCTTGCCAGGATAATTGCTCACATGTTTGTGCCAAAGCTTTATTTCAAACTCTAGACAAAGGAAGACTGACAACAAGAGAAAGAAGTCTGTTAAAAGATTATTTGGCTAATCAGTCCATTAGGTGGACAACTCTAATATCTCAGAAGTTCTTTATCATTTAAAAGCATCAGAGAATTGCTCAGGTATTTACTTGGGAATGTGAATTACTTCCCAAGAGGAGGCTGAGGGCTCCCTCATGCAGAGAGTTGGGCAGTAGACCCGGTCTGACAATTTCTTTCTCAGGAGGCTATAAAGAGACAGACAGTATTGGCTTCACTCATCAGTTTCCTCTTAGAATTAAAAAGCATTCCTGGATTTTTGTTTTCATTCATTCAAGCATTTATTCAATGACAGATGGTTAGCTGCTAATGTTCTTAAGATGAAAAGAAAGTCTCTGCTCTTTGGGGAGTTCACAGCCTTTGAGGGGAGGCAGACAGGTCCACACATACTGCATGAACCAGACTGTGCCTTGGTATGTGCAGGGTGCTATGCACGCCTTGCAGAGGTTGTGGGCTTATTCAGACTCGCAGTAATGGCAGGGAAAGGGAAGAATACAGAAGAAGTTAAAAGAGAAATATATACTATATTTTAGAGGACAGCAAGGAGGTTACCAGGACCCCCGACATCGTAGGAAGTGAAGAATGCTTGGAACAGGTATGGCATATTCAGCATATCCTATGAGCCTGACAGTGTGTGTGAGGAAGGGGAGGGAGAGTTGGAGGCTGAGAGGGGTGAGAAGCCTAAAGTGAATCCTGAGAACATGGGGGAGCATCGAATCATACTAGGAAGGAGAGTCACTGATCAGATGACTCTGAATAGTATTTTGAATGAGCAGAAACTGGAAAGAAAAGAATGGGAGGCTGAACGATAAATACAAGTAAATATGAAGCACAGGTGAGAAATGGTCAGAGTCTGACCCCATCTACTGTCAATGTCAAATCGTGGTGGCTGTAAAACACTCTGTGATGGGTTCAATCGATGTCCATTTTCTTGCAAACAGCTTATAGGAATTAAGATATTCACACCACCACAACCATAACTAAGTGATAAGATAGACAATGAAAAATGCCTAAGAAACCTACAGCTAACAGGGAGTCAGAAAGCACAAGAGATTGCTCCTAATTGGAGAAAACAGGAAAGGTTTCGAAGAGAGGGTAGTGTGTGCATCAGGATCAATGCTGAGATGGGGAAGGCATTCAAAGCTGATGAGACAGTGAACTGAAGATCTGGCAGTAGGAAAGCAAAGGCACAAAAATGGAAGATGTTGAGGTATGACAATGAGATGTGATTGGTTTGCTGGAAGAGAAACCACTTCCTGGAAAACTTTGCATGCTATGGAATTTGGGCTGATTTTACGAGCAATGGGAGCCCTTGAGGTTACATGAGCAGGAAAGAAGTGTGATCGGAACAATGCTGAAAAGCTAGTCTTGTAACAAATGAGCAGTGCAGATGAATAGAGGGTTCAACAATCAAGGCAGCTTGGAGTGGAGAACCCTGAGGACACAGGTGGAGGTAGTAGGAACACGGGTGTTAGAGACCAAACAGGTGGACTCAACGTGGCTCAGTAAAGACTAGATCAAGAGGCAAGAGAGAAATGTGTTCCCAAGTGAGGCAGACAAGATGTATAATGGCAGCATCCTGAGAAGATGGAAATCTTAGAGTGGCCTGAGCAGGAGCAGTAGGGGATCAGTTTGTTACAGATGGTGTTTGAGGTGCTAAAGTTGCATTTTAAGGGATGTTTGAAAGGGAAGAAGAGGTCACAGGAGAGAAATTAGGACCAGCAATAAGGGTGGCAAGTCAGTCACTAAAGTCATTGACCACAGATATGCCTGGTTAGGATGAATTATCCACCAGTCTGTACACTATTCACACCAGGTAGGTGGGACTTAAAAAGGTAGTAAAAAGGTCCCTGTTCTCAAGTAGAATGAAAGGAAAAAGCACACATGCAGAAAATTATGATGAGCCAGTAAAAAACAAGTACATAAAAGGTAACACATGTGCCAACTGCATCAGTAAAATGCAGGTTGTTAGTTATTTGGAGCTCTGTTTCCCCATGGGATCACTCATTTATAAAATGATCATTATTGATCGGTGCTCTGAGAGTTGGACTTGTCATTTGGCATCTGACAAAGTGCTGACTCTGGTGGCGGGTCTACAAGTGAACTCAGCTCCATGTGGCTTGACATCAGCACTGTTGCCCAGCCACCCGCCCCAACTGTTTACAGATGAAATACCCTTGCCAATCTGTTCACTAGAACTTCCATTGACAACCTGGAAAATGGATAACGACAGACCAATAGTCTTCTGTTCTAAGGTATTTTGAAATGCCATCATGGGAAGGTGTGTTAAGTGCAACCATGTCACAGAGCCCCTCTCCTTTCCCTGAATCTTCATGGCCTCACTCACAGTGATGAAGGTGTGTGTTCCGGGGCCCTTCCCCTCCAACAGGAAACTATGCTGGAGTTCTGGTCCAGAACATTGGGCAATAAAAATAAAAAGCATCCAGACTGAAAGTAACGTGATCTCTATTTGTAGATAACATGATCGTACATGAAATATAACTCCTAAGGTATATGTTAAAAATATTAGGCCTGGCTGGTATAGCTCAGTGGATTGAGCACCTGCCTGTGAACCCAAGTGTTGCTGGTTTGATTCCCAGTCAGGGCACGTATCTAACTTGCAAGCCAGGCCCCCAGCTGGAGGCAAGTGAAAGTCAACCATACATTTATGTTTCTCTCCCTCTCTGCCTCCCTCCCTTCCCCTCTCTCTAAAAATAATGAATAAACTCTAAAAAAAAAATCAGCCCCGGCTGGTGTGGCTCAGTGAATTGAGTGCTGGCCATGTACCAAAAGGTCACCAGTTCCATTCCCAGTCAGGACACATGCCCAGGTTGTGGGCCAGCTCCCCAGTTGGGTGCATGGGAGAGGCAGCCAATTGATGTATCTCTCACACACTGATGTTTCTTTCCCTCTCTTTCTCTCTTCCTTCCCCTCTCTCTAAAAGTAAATAAAATCTTTAAAAATATTTAAAAATTAGAACTAATAAATAAGGTAAGCAAGGATGCAGGATACGAGATCAATATTAAAAAGCAATTATACTTTTAGATATTAGTAATCAATATTTCACAAATGAAATTTAAAAAGTCATTCTTTTTGCAACAGCATAAAAAAGAATAAAATATGTCAAAAAGTGAATTTTACAAGTGCAAGATTTGTATGCTAAAAACTACAAAGGATTGTTGGACAAAATGAAAGATCCTAATGAATGGGAAAACATCTTATGTTCATGGATCTGAAGATAATATTTTTAATATGATAACATTCTCCAAACTAATCTACATATTCAATACACTCCCTCCCAAAGTCCCAGCTGCCCCCCCACTTTTTAAAGAAATTGACAGGCTAATCTTCACATTAATATGGAAGTTCAAGAGATCCAGGATCACCAAAATAATCTTGAAAAAGAAGAGCTGGAGGACTCACAGCTCTAATTTCAAAATTTACTAAAAAGCGACCGTAATCAAGACAGTATGGCAATGACATGAGAAAAGACACACAAGCTATGGAAGAGACTGAAGGTTTAGGAATAAATCCTTATACCTATCATCAATTTCTTGTTACAAAGGTACCAAGACAATTCAATGAGGGAAGAAGAGAGTATTCAACAAATTGTGTTGGGACAACTGGATTCACATACAAGAGAATAAAGCTGGGTCTTTATCTTGCCCAATGCTCAAAAAATAACTAAAATAGATCATCGACCAAAGTGTAAGAGTTGAAAGTGTAAAACATTTAGAAGGAAATGCAGGAGAAAATCTTTGTGACATTTTATAAGGCAATGCATTCTGATACCAAAAGCAAAGCAACAAAAGAAAAAAAATAGGTAAATTGGACTACATAAAAATTAACTTTTGCCCTATCTAGTTGAGCTCAGTTGGTCAGTACATCGACCCATGCACCCAAGGGTTGTGGGTTCGATCCCTGGTCAGGGCACATACTAGGATGCAGTTTCGATACCTAGTCAGAGCACATACGAGAGGCAACAAATCAAAGTTTTTCTCCCGCATCGATATTTCTCTCTCTCCCCACCAATCCCCATGTCCACAATTCCTCTCTCTCTAAAATCAACGAAAAATGTATCCTTGCATGAGGATTTAAAAAAAAACCCAAACAACCCAGTTGTTCTGATGTGACAGTCAAACAAAAGAAGGGCAACTTGCTCTGTTACACAGTTTAAGATCATATTCCTTGAGTCAGCGTTCTTCCCAG
Source organism: Noctilio leporinus (assembly GCA_004026585.1). NCBI lineage: Eukaryota > Metazoa > Chordata > Mammalia > Chiroptera > Noctilionidae > Noctilio > Noctilio leporinus. Next base: position 4,952 of record PVIW01003486.1, on the reverse strand, counting down.
GGAAGACAATGCTTCATGAAAGGAATGAAGAATGTGCTTGATACCAGGGAGACCCTGGCTTTGCTCTGTGGGGACCAGACCCAAGGCAGTCAGGAGTGCTGGCCACGATGCCTTCTGCATGGGGAAGGGCTCTGGGAGGGAGCATCTACATTGTTTTTGGAATTTTGTACGGAATCCTCTGAAGATGAGTAAATAGGAAAGGAATTTACAGTTTTTCCTTCCTTTGGCAAATATCATTTTGAATCATGGTAGTGGAAAAGTACTGTTTTTGAAACAGTTGACTTTTAGGAAACTTTTGTGTAATTTGCCTACATGAACACTGGCTAGTTTACTTTCCCCTGGACTGATTCATGGAAAGCCTCGGGTTCATGAGTCAAGTTTTCCCAGCATGTAACATGTTCTTTACGTGTCACAGAGTCCCTTTAAGAAGAGGTGGGCCCCAGAGCACCCTACTATTTGGAGCTCAGATCCATGCGAACCTCCTGAGATGTTCCTCACACCCTCAGGGCCCAGGAACAGAGTGGCTGTGAAAAGACGGGTAGTGATATTAAGGCCTAAAGCAAATACCATACAATATTACGATTTAACAAAGCAGGATAGTGGGTAGGAAAACATCTGTTATATTATTCTTTATACCTTTCTATTTAATCAAAGTAGTCCATTAAAAACACAACTGGAAGGGCATCATTGCGTCTACACCAGTTCCTTTGACCTTGCTGCTCGTGCTCGGAGGGTGTTCTTAGGACATTTTCCTTCTGTGATTTTACATTTATATATATGCTCAGCCTCAATGGCTCAACCAAGGAAGTAAAATTTGACACACTCAGAGCTGAAACTACTGAACACCTGGCTTCCACCCAGGGCATCACAGGCTTGTTCTTCCATTTAGGCAGCTCGGAAGCAGAGGTCTCAGTGCCCAGGGCTGGTTGTTGCCAGGGGCGCCAAGTTAAACAAGACAGTGTCGTAGAAAAGACTGACCTGGATCTTCCCAGAAAGAGGTACTAAACGGATGGCAGAAATTCATGGGCACATTCTTTCAGCCATGAAGGGGAATAAGAGATGTTTTCATGGAGGAAGTGACATTTGAACTAGACCTTAGAGTAACAGCGCACTTGTTCAGGAAAGGTCAAGGTTATTGGAAATCAGTCAAGTGCTTACTGTGGGATTGATCCACATATCATGCCCCCCTCATGGTATGCTTCGTGGCTTTAGTAGAATATTTGCAGTGAACAGAAAGGTATAAAGAATAATGTAGCAAATGTTTTTGTACCTGCTATCTTGCTTTGTCAATTCATAATATTGTATGGCATTTGCTTTAGGTCTTAATGTCACGTAATAGGTACCCCTCCATTTCATAGTCTTTTCTTTCTCTCTAGAGATAACCCACTCATGTTTCTAATTTGGAATTTCTATCTTCTGCTTAATTCTCCCTCCATGGCAGATGCTAATAAAAGACTGTTAATTCTTTTCCATGAACCTTGGCAGAGTTCTTCACTCAGGCCCCACTGATTGAAGTTGTCATGAATGATAAAATCTACTGATTTTGCCACTAACTCTAACTCTTTCCATAAACTTAGAACCTAGGAGATGGGGCTGCTCTACCCTGTGGCTTCTCATCTATCCAGAAGCTAATCTGGGCCTGAAGGGTACACTCCAGAAACTGTACCTATGGGAAGACAAATACTATACTAGACCAACAGTCAGAAATCCTGGTTTCAAACCATAGCTCCTCCAGCCCCTAGAAATGTACCATGGGCAGGACACTCAGCTGCTCTGAGTCCATTTATTTATTTATGAAACAAAGACACCACATGCCTGAGCTGCAAGCCTACCAGGGCTGCATCTGTGTGCCTTAGATATGCTTCTTTGGCACCTTGAACTTACCTCTATTGGAGCATTTCACAACTGTATAATTATTGACTTACTTGCTTTCTCCACCGATCTGTGAACTTCTTGGGAGCAGGAACCATGTGCCTGACATGGTACAGGTGTTCAGTAAGTACTGACTAGATGAATTAAACTGATCAAACATAACTATATTTATAATCTAACATATTTAAACACATATATTTATGATCTACAAAGCATACCACTACCAGGTATAATTCTCACGTGGCAACATGAATGAGCATGACACTGGTGTCCAGGATCACCCTCCCTGAGCATTGATGGTTAGACTGCTGAGCCTGCAAATGTTCCAGGGATGATGACCAGGCCTGGAACCTCTGTAGCAGGACCGCCAAGGTCAAATCCAGGCACTGCTACTTACCTGCCATAGCAAATTACTTAAACTCTTTGCTTCTCAATTTCTCACCTGTAGTTAACCCAATAAAAACAATCTGTATTGGGGCAAGCATTTGGGTCTATTTTATTCAGGAACCTAACAACATACCTTGAACAGGACTGGAAGTCAATTTATAATATAGTTTTTGATTAGATGGATTTTGGGACCACCTCCTGGGATCATGTGATTAAATATACCTGGAAGTGTTCAGTTCACACATGGTGTGTGTACCTCTTTAAAATTATGGTCTTGAACCCTGGTTGGTGCGGCTCAGTGGACTAAGCACCAGCCTGTAAACAACGGGTTGCTGGTTTGATTCCCATCCGGGGCACATGCTGGGGTTGCTGGCCAGGTCCGTAGTTGGGGTATGTGAGAGGCAACCAATCTATGTTTCTCATGAACATTGATGTTTCTCTCCCTCTCTCTAAAAATAAATACAATCTTAAAAAGAAACTAAAATAAAGGACTTGATTTAGTTCATGGCTCTGAGGGAATGAGTCTTGATCTTGGTCTCACGGTCCTCAGATTTCCCCACACTGAGAGATGCCATGAGCTTAGCTTTACCCACAGCTGAATGACCAATGTCAGAGACACTGACCAGAGGACCAGGAGTCTCTGGTCCTCCGGTCCTCCTGACTTTGTGGTGCAGTTCCTAGGATCCCATGATGGCAGACAGACACCGGCAGTGATGAGGTCTGCTCCTACACTCCTTCGCCTCCACTTTTCTCCCCATTCTGCCAAGGTTCCTGGGTATACTGGTGTCCAGCAAACTGGACAACACATTCAAAAATCCACAGACTGGTGGAGAAATGTTAACAGCTGTGAGCACTTACATGAGTGGAATTTTCTGGCACTTTGGCCTGATGGAAGGGGAGCAAATGTCAAACATGTTCTAGATTAGGAAGAAAAATAAATAAAATGCTACTATGTGGGAATTTCACAAACATATTGGAAACATAGATGGTATTAAGGAAAGGATAATTAACCAATGGTTACCCCAGGCCTTTTAGCTCACACCTTTAGGCATCCCTTCAGACCATTTGCTCCATTAAGCAGCGTTTGTATATTTTCCTGATTTCAAAAGCTCATTCCATTCTTCATAATTATAGAAGTTCCTTGTAAAATTCTTTGGTATTTTATACTTTATATATTTTCTATATACTTTATATATTACTTCTAAAAACCACATGACCGTATTTCAAAGAACTAAGTATGATGGTTTTTTTCCATCTATACTTTGTATATTTCACCATGTTATAAAATAGTTAATTTTTTAAATGTTTCAGTCTATTGTAAAGTAAGGCATGCATACAAAAAATAAAACTGTATAACATGTGTGTACATTCAAAAATAAGAATAAGGAAAATAGAGAAAACTCCCTGAAATATGGATCTTGCTACTACATAGTATTTAAACAAACAGGTGACATAATTTAATCTTTCTCCTATTAAATGTTTAAGACCTAGCATCTCTATGCAAAGCTGATTATTTTTAAAATAGCACTTAAATTTATAATGTTGTAGGAAATATGAAAAGTGTCTAAAGTACACTAAATTTGTTAACAACACTGACCAAGCCAAAAAAATAAAACCAAAAACAACAACAAAAAACCACACAGAGAGAGAGAAAAGATACAAATTACCAATATCAAAATAAGTAGATATTATCACAAAGCCTCCAGACTCCAAAAAGGATTAATCTGTTATTGAATGTTGAATTCTCTGGTTATTTTTTTAGAAGGATGAACTTTGGAAAGTGAACCTACTGAGGCAAAGGATATATAACAATTTTTAATTTAAACTTTATATGATAGTTTTTCATGAAGTTGTAAACAAATAACATACACAGATCTGTATCCTTTATCTAATATCCTCCAAAAACCAGGATCTATCAACATGAAGACAGTCAAGATATAGAATTACTTCTAACTTGTCCCCACCTCACCTGTACCTCATGGCAGCCACTAATTTGTTCTCCAATTCAATTCTGCAAGTTTATGTCATGAATATTATGTAAATGGAATCTTTTGTGATGGGCTTTATTCACTCAGCATAATTCTCCGGAGCTTCATCCCAGCTATTGTGTGCAGCAACAGTTCAATCCTATTTGCTGTGGAGCAATATGCCATGGGATAGGGAGATGCGCCACAATTTGCTGAACCATTCACCTTTGAGAAAGATATTTGGGTTATTTCCACTTTGGGGCTACTACAAAGTAAGTGGCTATGAATATCTGTGTACAGGCTTTTGTGTGCACCTAGTTTTCATTTCTCTGGGATAAATGTCCAGGAATGCAACTGCTGGGCTATATAGTAGTTACACGTTGAATTTGTTTAAAACACTGCCCAACTGTTCTCCAGGGTGGTGGTGCCATTTTACATTCCCACTAGCAATTTATGAATGATTCAATTTCCCTACATTTTCCCTGGTTCTTGGTGTGGTCACCACCTTTCATTTTAACTATTCTGATAGATGGATAGAAATATTTCATTGTGATTTTAATTTGCATTTCCCTAATGACTAGTGATGTTGTCCATTATTTCTTGAGCATATTTTCCATCTGTATACCTTCTTTGAAATGTCTATGTTTTTTCCCCATTTTTTAACTTGGATGTTTTTAGTGTTTTGATACCTTTTTTTTTTTTCTTTTTTCTTTTTTTTTTTTTTTT